>CM044120.1:1132065-1235030 GCA_024174645.1 Lemna minuta | reverse complement strand
GACCACACCTTAGGGGTGTCCCTAAGAGCCTTTTTGGAAAATCTTCCATTTCTTCTATTTCTCTATTGGTAAAGAGTATTAAAGAGGAGATTGAATGATCTAGCGATCATGTGAATATTACCAAAGACTCGACAAAAATATGTATAAAAGTCAAATAATTATATAATGAATAACATATATCCTTATAGTAATTTCAATAACAATGACACGTATAAGAAATATATAAATATATATCAAGATTGATAAACTAGTTTAATAGTATTCAACTTTGAAAAGTATAACTATAAAGTTGACATCATATTTTGTAAATTATAATACCTTTATTTTGGCTTTTCAGGTTTTTCGGAGAAACAATCGGACTGATACTTCGCGTGTCAAAAATCATCACAATGACCAAAATCTGTCTAAATTCATTTTTATTCGGTCTTTGAGAAGCTTTTAAGTGAAATATTTCTTTTAGATATGCATGTATAAAATATAATATATGCTATGCATAATACCATTTAATGCATTTACGCATCGTCACATGCATTTATACATGAATAAAAATATAGAAATAAGAATTAATTTTAATGTGTAATGAGTAATCTTTGCATTAAATTTCTCATTAAGCCTCATATGTCACATTAATAGAGCTTTTAGGTCTTTCGTCCATCTCGGAATCATCGCATGCATTCAGATGGATCCATATCATAAATCTAAAATGTAATGAATGATCTCCAAACATTCATTGAAACTCTCATTAGAATCACATTTACTACATGAAAGTGAGATATGATGTTGATTAAATGAGGAATTACGTCAGTGCCATACAAATGTATACATAACCAGACTTTGGTGAAATTAGATCTATATACATGATATCTTTATGGGCATTTCATACATGAGATCAGTATACATGTCATGTAATCATGCATTGGTCATAAGTCTACTTATGCAATTGAATTTTATTGTCATTATATGTTATATAAATGCATGTATATGTTCATGAGTCATGAATATCATCAGTAAATCAGATGACCACTTATCCTTGTGATGAAAGAATTGAAGATATCATGAGAGATGGGGGGAGAGAGAGATAGATAGATAGAGAGAGAGAGAGAGGTCAGTATTTTGACCTAATTAAGACGGCGGCTAAGCGGAGGTATCCTATGTCGGTCTGAACATACTCTCTATGTCGGTAAACATTCAATGGTCAACAACGACTGGCGGCCCGGTGGTCCTCAAAACCGGTCAACGAGAACAGTCTCATTTCCGAAGATAGCCTCAACCTGTCCAGATGTTTCTAGAGGGGGATAGGGGGCTTTCCGTCAAAGCCACTGGTCCTTCCCATCATATTTAAGTTTGCGGCTGCGCACGTGGATGTGGATATCGGACACCAGTTGGCACCTGTATCAGACGCCCAATGTCATCCAGCAGATCGAAATCCATTCGATTACGGAATCTGAGCCGTCCATTCCACGGACGAATAACGTTCCAATGGGGTCTATTAATAGACCGTTTCTCGAACAATTTTCTCTCGCGACTTCCGTTGCGGACAAGCAGCCACGGAATTTGAAGAATGGGAGAGGTTCGCGGATCGGTCGAGGTTTACAGTCTTAGGTCTTCGTCCGAACTGAGTTTCTGATATTTGATTTGTCGCAGAAGGAAGCAAGTCACAGCGAAAAAGGAGAGAAGAAGAAGGAAGAAGGAGCGAAGACCAAGAAGGAAGACGGATCGGTGAACATCGTTCTGAAATTTGATCTGCACTGCGAGGGATGCGCCAGGAAAGTGAGGAGAGCGGTCAAAGGATTTGCAGGTACTTTGATATCCGATTAAACGATTTGAAGGTCTTTTCCTTTAATTCCCGCAATTCCGTTTTATTGATTTATTCTTCATTTTCAGGAGTGGAGACGGTGACGACCGAGTTTGCAACCAACAAATTGACGGTAGTAGGAAACGTAGATCCATGGAAGATAAGAGATCTAGTGGAGAGCAGGGCGCACAGAAAGGTTGACCTCGTATCGCCTAACGTGCCGAGGAAAGAGGAAAAACCAAAGGAGGAAAAACCAAAGGAGGAGAAAAAAACTGAGGAAAAAAAACCGAAGGAGGTAATTATAAACTTAATAATATCTTTATTTCCCCTCATTTTCAAAAATTAATGTTGAATTCATGCAGCCGGTTGTTTCAACGGTCTTATTGAAGATTCGCCTCCACTGCGAAGGCTGCATCAGGCGCATCGACAAGATCATCCGCAAAGTCAAAGGTGAGAATAAATGCACTAATTGGTTCGCTAATTAATTCACTCTTATTTACTTAATTTTTCTCACTTTTTTCTCTGAACGTGCAGGAGTGGACGACGTAACTATACACAAAGAGAAGGATGAGGTGACGGTGAAGGGGACGATGGACTTGAATGCGCTGCCGGAGTACTTGACGCAGAAGCTGAAACGGTCGGTGACGATTGTGGCGCCGAAGAAGGCCGACGGCGGAGGGGAGAAGGACAAGAAGAAGGTAGAGAGCGGAGGGGAGAAGGAAAAGAAGAAGGAAGAGAGCCCCATCAAGGAGGTGAGCAAGATGGAGCACCACGCGCCGTCGAGCGATATCGGCGGAAGTTTCCACCCCTACCCCCAGACTGTTTACGCCTATCACCACGAGCCTTTGGACGCGCCGCAGTACTTCAGCGATGAGAATCCGAACGCCTGCTCCGTCATGTGAAATGCTGACGGATTTCCGAGTTTTTAGGGTTTTCTGGTTTTTGTTTACTCTGCGGAACAGAGAAGAGGAGTAGTTGTAAATAAAGAAAAATAGATTTCTAATGGAGGGAACGTGGGGATCGCCTGCGAGATAATTTTTTTCCGGAATAAAAAATCATGACGGACGGATGCCAATGGTACGGGCGATCGATGATGCGTCTATTCATCCAGCGATTCGGGGAGCAGGGAATCAAGAGGTGTGATGTCTCTCTCCTCCTGACATTGTCGATCCATCGGTCAAACGCCTGAAATGGGAGAGAAAGATGGAGCATCCGTCTAATCAAATGATGATCAAGCACTGAAGATTTTTAAAATTCGGGTCAGAGGTGGAGCGGGAAGAGATCAATCTGAACAAGGGCTGCAGAAATCTGAAGGTAGTCAGAGCCGAGAGAGATCGACCTTGCCCGCCGGCATGCAGATCTTAGGTCAGCACGCTCGTCACTTCTGGAAGAAGACGGAGAAAATAATGACTTTCCAGAGAGGAGAGAGAGCGAGCGTGCGCGCCGTGAAAGTGATAGCGGACGACGACGGGACGTAGTTTTAAGATTAGATGCTACGGGAAACCTGGACCGCAGGATCGCTGGTCCCTTGTTGCCTTGGACGGTACAGCGTCCATATCACGTTCCGGAAAAAACAGCGGAGGCCGTGACCCTTCGCGCACGCTCAGTTAATGCTGACCCCGACGAAACAGAGGATTGACGCTCGGTATGATTGGGAGAGATGCTGACGGATGATCTATACGTTGGAGATTTACAAAAATGCCATCAGTAGAGATGGGACAGGATCAGAGGCAGAGGAGGGAGAAGAAGACGAGAGGAATGAAGGCGTTGTCTAGCTGAGCGGTGTAAGCCTCCAGCAAACCACTCGCGACGACGGCCGAGAGGAGGGCCCACCAGTGCTGGATGAATGGAAGGACACGTCAGTTTCCTCTGCAGTCGTCTTCTCTACCGCAAAATTATGAAGATCAGTAACCCTACTCTTAACCACCATCTCTCTCTCTACTTAGATTTAATGATGATAAGTTGGGCAGTCTCTCTCCTGTCTCCTCTCTCCTAGTCATTCCTCTCTCTTTCCTCGGTAGAACGTCAATGGAGTGACGCTGACATCCCGATGACAATTACCTCTCTCTGTGGGCTAGGCCGCAGATTCAAGTTGGGCGATTGTCTCTCTCTCTCTCTCTCTCTCCCTCTCTCTATCTCTATCTCTATCTATCTATCTATCTATCTATTTATGGTTTATATATCATGAGCGGGGAATCTCCTGTCTTTTGCCACTTGCGTGAGGCCAGGCCCAAATTGACTTACTATTGGGCCGAATGATGAGTATGCATAAGAGGTTAAGTGGCCACGTTACCTGGGAGAGCAGGTAGCCTGTAGAAGCCAGAAGAGGGAGGAGAACCGACGACGCGAGGAGTACAGAGGTTATGCCGGCGGCGGTGCCTTCCACTGTTTTTTCTGGACAACGTGACAAAAGTCAACCTGACTTGTCAACCTGAATAACAGATCTGAAGGTCAACGATAGTAGAGCGCTTACTCCCAGTCTTGCTCCACCTCAGCACGCCGTACTTGTGGCCGACCACTGATGCCTGAGACACGAGTCAATATCCCATGAATGATGCTGTAAATGAATAGTAATTCATTTTAATGGAATTTATTTAGTTCTTGGATGATGGAAAAGAAGGGGTTGACCATGGTGTCTCCGATTCCTAGGCTCAGGATTCCAGCATAAGGGGCGAGAGGGCGGTCGTTGACCTCTGGAGTCAACCACTTGGGTAGCGCACAGCCGAGCAGGAGAGAGAAATGACTGAAAAAGATTGTGCAGGGCATAAAAAATCTCCCAGGATGAATAGACAAATAGAACTAGAATTAGATAGACAGAATAGATAAACACAGATAGAAAGAGAGGGAATGAAGAGAAAATTTTAAAAGCATGCTCAACTAGAGTGAAAGAAAATGAAGAACAAACCTTAATGAAGCAAGGTCAACTAATGTGCAAGAGTAAGAGGATGACGAAAAAAACCTTATAAAGGATGTTCAACTCGAAAGAGAAAGAAATGGAGCAAGAAATATCCATATAAAGCATTGTTAAGTTGAGAGAGAAACCGATGGGGGAGAGAGAGTAGGGGCGAGAAATAGAGAGAGAGAGAGAGAGAGAGAGAGAGAGAGAACCTGACGATGAGAAGATCTGAGTCACGATGATCGGTGAAAGCACTCATGAACTCATGCACAAAGTGTCCCAGAGGCCAGATTCGCCAAACCTGAGTGTAAGTTCCAGAACCAGCACCACAAAAGAATCTAACTTCAGAAAGGTTTATTGTCAATTGACTTTACATGGTATGGATCTATGAATATTCAAATTTAATAAATTCCAATGCCTGATGGGATAGCCCATTACGGCGCACCACAAACCTATCTCTATCTTCTCTCTCTTATGTAATCCTTTATAAGGGCCTCGTCATGTATATCTCATCATAACACTTCCACATGGTATCAGAGCAGTCATCTCCTCTGCCAACTTGCATGCATACGTCCCATGCTTCATCTTCTTCAGAGCAGTCATCTCGTCAGCTGCCTACTTGAGCCATTATCTCCTAGCTGGACCACTCATGTATGTCTCCTTGGCCAATTAGCATGCATGTGTTCTCAGAACACTTGCTTATATCTCTGTCTTTTCTCTCTTGTGCAGCCCTGTATAAGGGCCTCCTGTATCTCTCATTATACTTAACTTTTTTTTTTCTTCCACTCATCTCACACTTACACCCTTGAACTTAAGACGCATACGAACTATATCATATATAACAACTAAAACTCATGTTCATCGTTTTTAGAAAAATAACTTTGATTTAAGTCGGCTATTTTTACTTACTCTGATAATTTCCAAAGTCAAAAAGACAGCCAAGGCTGCTCCAAATGCCAGATCCAAGAACTCCGGCTGGAATCCGTCAATAAAACAGGATAGAAAGAGTTAACAGCTATGAATCAAAGACATAGAATTAAAGATCACTTGGCAAGTGGGCCAGTGGCATTAACCTGGTAGAGAAGCGCCGGAAAGAACATCAACACGGCCACCAGATGATAATACTTTCTCAGAAGAATCCTCTCTATCTTGCTTTTCTTTGAGATTTTATAGAATCTTACAACAGATAAGCAGATTACGGCAATCCAATAAGTACAAAGAAGAAGGCGCTCTATAAGCTCTCCGACGAAGAATTCAAAGATCCTGAAAGTGCATACAGTTTAAAGATGGATCATGCAGAGGGAGATGGATCATGGAGAGAGAGAGGGAGAGATTTCACATTATGTAGAGAGAGAATGCATACCACAGCAGAGGATGGTCATGAAAAACATTAGCAGATTTCATCCATAGTGGAACAACCAGCGTCATGAGGATTGTAAGAGAAGTATAAAACATGATAGATCTTCCAACAAATTTGGGGTCAATTAGAACTGACAGTTTATCACATATTTGGAGCAGAAACTTGTAGAACAGAGGAAAGAGAAGGAGTCCGAGAAGAACACCCTGCGTTTAAAGTACTCTATATAAATTTCAATAGAAAACAATAAACAAACTATGAAGGAATAAAAATTTTACCTGAATAAAAGTGCTTATCGGAGTTTGACTTCCGTGGATGAAGTTGAAAAATTTTGAGAAAATCTCAATCTGAAAAATGCAGAATTTTCTTTTCTTAAAAAACCTCCTTTTCCTCATAAAAAATACATAAATAAAATTATAAAAACCTTGGAAAGAGTGTGTGCCAGCATATCCCCAGTGTATACAACAATACCACTGGACACTAGAAGAGTCTCCCCTATTCAACGCAATAAAAATTTGTTAAAATAGTTCGACGGAATTGAATAGCTCAATTCCATTCGCAGGATAAATGAAATCTTAAACTTTGTATGTACCTATCGAAGCGCACAATGGAAAGGTTTGAAGAATATGATGAACAAGTGTTGAACATGCAAGTGAATGAGTGATTAACCAAGACATGACTGTCACAAAGTGACCTGTTGAATTGGAACACTTTCAAAATATTTGTGAGAATAAGATTTAAAATTTTGGTGGAAAATTTGTTACTAACCATTGTGGAGCTCGAATCCTAGAGACAAGAAGCAAGTGATCATGTAGGCGACTCCGCAGAGTAAAATGATCTTTGCTTTTAAAGTAGTCCTCCAGAAGGATGAACTTTGAATGGAAACCAGAAGGAAGATAAGTACTCCAAAGCAGCTCACGCTGGAAGTCCAGTACTGTAGTAGGATGCTTTCAACTTCGATGAAAAAGAATGGTCATTTTTATTAATAAGAATACGGATCTCGAAATTACATCAATATCAAAGAAAAAAACTCCTGTCTGAGAGGAAGGTGAGCATACAAACAATGATGAAACAGTTTCAAATTCTAGAAGAATAATTGCTTCAAAGTCTAGACAAAGGTAAAGCATCCCTTACCATGAAGTTCAACACCGGATCCCCGAGTTCTGTACAATTGAATTAATTTCGACAACATGACGGAAGGCAGAGTAATTGCACCTAGGAGTATTCCAGATGAAGCGCCGCGCCTGAAATAACATGTTCATAAGAAAATTGAATAGAAAAACCGATTATTTTCCATTTTCTACGGTCGTAACCTATAATACTCCTCAATTGATGATTCGCGCTCAATTCACAAAAAAATGATGACAATTCACTACAGGCACCATTGAAATACGGTTTCGCGGGTGGAAATTCGACCTGCCCACCTTGTTTTGAAGCGTTCTGCGGTGGAATCGGATCTCTCGACGGAGATCTCGACGGCGAGAGCCATCAGCGCGAGGACGCCGACACCGAAAGCTTCGGAGGAAAGCGATGCCGGCGCGGAGAAGAGGACGCGCGAGAGGAACATGAAAACGACGAACCTCTCCCCGTTGAAGAGATCGGCCGCCGCCATTTGGAGAGTAGGGAGGAAGAATTAGAGCAGAAAAGGTTTTCCCGGCTCCAGAATTTAAGTTTGACGGGAGAGAGAAGAAAGGGACTCGCGCGGGTCAAACACTAGCATTTCCCTGGTCAACTCTTGCACGTGATTCATTCAGGGATGCGGCAATCGGTGATTGCATCTGATCGGCATGATCGAACGTGTTGATTAGATCATCGATCAAGTGGATTTGGGGTTTAGGGCTTTTCTTTCTTTTCTTTTTAATTTTGTTGGGCGTGTTTTAATTAGTTGGTTGTTAACCACGGCCGGGGACTGCTCCAAACACACGCGAGCCCGAAGTATGGACCCAGCCGGGGGGAGAAGGTACACACCTGACATAATTTGGTGGCGGTTATCTCCTCGTTAGGTGATGTAACACGACTCTGCCGAGATCAACGGCTCGTGTTACAACACAGGGGCAAAAGAGAACTAACAAATAATGCAGCTGAGATGTGCAAAAATGATGAGAATTTTGAAAGTCAATGCAAGGTACTGAGCTGCGGCTGACGTAGGGCGTCAACCCCGGAAGCGTTCCGAACGCTCCACGAACGGTCAGACTCCCAATGACCCGATAGTTTGACTACTGACACTGACGGTGCGGGTTCCCCGCGATCGGAGTGGTCCGCACCCGTGCAAGAGACATGATCAGTTTGGTACAAATTCAACCCTTCCCAAATACCTAGGCAGTTAAAGATCCTACGAAAACTAATCCCCGGTGGTAGTGCAGTCGAATGAAAGTATTGGAAGAAATAATAATACTCTAAGGGGGAAGCGGGTTGACCTGTGTGACCGGGGGTCCAAGAAGTCGCGGTGCGATACAGTCCTTGTGGGGTGGAACGACCAACTTGCAGGGATATCAAGAGCAACACAAGGGGGTCGACCAGTATGTTCCGGCTGTAATCTGCCCAAAATGGCAGCGAATTGTTCCGCATCGATGGACACGGCGGACTTTGTCGGCGACGGGTCGGGCGGCGGCTATCCTGGGCCTTGACGGTCTGCTAGCAGACGGGCCGAGGGGCACTCGATCAGGTGTCGGCGACCGGCCGATGGCGGGAGCTCTGGCGAAGAGACGACGTGTGTGGCGTGCAGGCGCCCTGAGGGGGGCACTGGCAGGGCAAAAGCGCCCAATTCAAGGGGCGCGATCGGCTGTCGACGTTGACCCCGATGTGGGGCGATCGTCGACGGCTGCTGGGGCACTGGTCCTCACGGTTGCAGTGGCGGCTAGGCGTCCTGATGGTGGCGGCAGTGATGGGATCTGAGGTCTATAACTTTCCAAAATTTTGATCAAAACATCAAATGCAGCGGAAAAATATTGAATCAGACATTCAAAATATCAAGCCACCAAGAACATATGATCCTATCATCTAGTATGAAAGAGAAAACATACTTACAGGTTTCCTTGAAGGAGTTCTTGAAGCTATTCAAGTGTCTAGCCTCTAGCGGTATCCACACGGTATCTGGATGGTTGGATCTCCTCTTCAAAGCTCTTCACCAAGAGAGAAAGAGAAGAAAGGAGAGAATTCCCACAAGGCTTTCATGGGTACCTTTAGTTGTGGTCGTTCTCCCCCTATTTATAGACATTTGGAATGAGGTTTTTTTTCATAAAAACCCTCATAATTATGTCTATATCCACCAACATCCATAGACCTTATGTGTGTGACCCTCTAGGTCCATATATCTCACTAGTTAATAACTCTATAGACCAAATAACACCTTATTGGTCAACCTTAATTAATTATCCACATCCACATATAGTTTAATTAATCAAGGATCGATTTAACCCAATCGATAGGTTGAGTTGCCAGCCCGTTGGGTGCCAAGCTACACTACGTACTCTAGGAGATATAGAGTAGGTAAGAACTCCCCTATGAAACCTTTTTGTCATCGATTACAATATTTGTATAAATCTTTCATCCGCACGAGGCTCATGAATGACTTATGGTATAGTCAACTATCAAACCCTAATCGGTCACTCAAGTTAGTACTGATGCGTATAGGAAATCATAAGGAACTCCTTCTCTAATATTTCCATTACCTTGGCCAAGGATTTCATCGCATCTCATTCCTTGAGTCAATCTCCTCAAATACTGAGGGTGGATGATCCCCATCTTTACCACACAATCATCTTCGTGGACTTTATGTCTTATCCAATATATGACATTTTAGATATCCTGTGGCTAGGGATTCGTAAGTCATAATCAAAACACGATCATTCATCCACAAGATGTCTTTGGTGTCTCAAGTCAAAGGACCACATACATAACCATGACATGAATCAACCTAATTGACAATTAGGTATAATATCATTCAGGGATTCATACGGATCAATTCACTGAACTCTTTCTCCAAAGAGCACCCACTATCTATCCTTAGTGTCTCTACACCAATGGCTATAGGATCAGCCATACTCATCATATGAGATGGATTACATAGTGTTATTCTTTCCGGATAATTCGATGTCCTTCTCGAATATCTCACGAATAGGAATGTTTAGAACATATGTTTAAAGACTAGTGATCACTATATTATGATCTCATCATAATTCACTTAGTCATTGCACATGCTCATGGACTTCATTGCAAACATCACACAAGAATGACAATGAATAAATTTCATTTCAATGAACATCAACAAGATACATGAAAGTGTGATTGGTTTATAGGCCACATAATATCCATCAGGCAGTCCCAGCGATTCCTTCTCCAAGGAATCGGATGGGTGGCAACGGCGGCGAGTGCTTCAGTTGGCGAATCCGACATTGTAGATCAGAGTGGAAATGACGACGGCGTCAGCAGTGGCACGTCAGCAGTGGTGAGCCCTCCTCCTTGAAGGGAAAATCTCCCTTCACCCAGAGGAACCTTCCTCTCCGAGTCAATCTGAAATCAACAGAAACAAAACCTTCTCTATCTCCTCTAGGGCATCGCTTCTCCCTTTAACGGGAAGGAGAGAAACCCCGCGGGGTAGGCCCATAATTAGGGTAAACCCCCTAAACGGGCCATAAGTGTTGGTCCAAAACACGATGGAAGGGCCCAAAAACATGGAGGCCCTTCCCAAACAAAGCACAATTAATTCACACGATAAAAGCATGTAAATAAGAAAATTGAGGAACTCGCCTTCAAGACGGGTGCTTGAGGTTCGAGTCCTCCACGTCGGCTCTGGATCCGCGACGTGGCTGCTCATGCGCTGCATAAGACGGGTCATGTGCTTCGGCTTGCAGATGGTCCCCCATCGTTAGATATCCTGAATCAAGAGTAAAAGCGCCGATAAAATAGATGAAAAAAAGGAATCACTCGACTCTCTAAACCCTGGTCGCATCTCTATTACCTAAGATGCAGGGTGAAGCCTATATGGACACTAGGCTTCCAGGTGGCATCTCGTATGCCCAAGATGCAAGGTTGGGTTCATTTAATTGTCTCGACTCTTGGCGGAGGGAACCTCATGAACTTGGCATCAAGTAATACGTGATGGTACATCAATTTATGGTTCTACATGAGAATGCTCTCGCGCACGTTAGGGCGTAGAGCCCCAAGCAATATGACATTGACGAGGGGATGTAGGGAAAAGGTTGCGCCTAATGCATAGGGAAGGCATGTCGAGTTGCTCGAGATGATGGCATCGTTAAGCCTCATGTGGCATATCTTTTCATATGGTGAAGAGGGATCTCTGATGAGAGCGCACTGCATGGGAGGCTAGTGCGCCTGCCGTCTGATTCCCTTCTCAAAATTGGTGGTTGACGGCTCGAAGTCGACTCAAACATCGCATGATCTCAATCCATAATGGATCACGTGGATTTGGTTTTAGAACGATGTGTTCAAAGTCAACCGATCTCTTGAGGCATCGCTTTTGCGACTAATCAACGATCACTCAAAATCATGATGTGATCATCGATCATATCATGGGGTATTTTCATGAAATTTTCTCAATTTTAATTCTCTTTAAATCTCTTTTATTTTAAAAGGATTGATTGAGTGGTAATTGTCAATCAAATTAACAATCTGATTGATGGACATCACTTACAATCGATAGATCAACGATCATATCAACCAAGGAATGATGATGATTGGATTGGTGTTCCATGTCTCAAATAAACGATGATCTGTGAATTGATCGTCATAATTGAATCGAATTTTCATGATCAATGCAAGTGATCCCATCTCCAGCGAGATCATTTTTTTAGTAAATATCACTCTCTTCTCTCTCACTCTCTTTCATTGGTTAAGTGATTGGCAACCATCAATATGATCATGGTCTGGCAGAGTTAATTGATCAACTCCACAGAGCAACCAATTTTTATCATGATAAGGCAATCTGACTAGGTCAGAGTTCCCTAGATAGCTCTATCTAGGGTTTTCCAAAACCGATCAGATTTCGATAAACCTTACCAAACAGAAATCGACGATTCTAAAAATTTTCTTAACCTAAAATCAGGTTTCAATTTGGTCTCACCGAATTGAAATTGTGTGATACAATGGAGAAAATTTGAGTCAAAAAGGAGTTATATAAATGAATTTCTAAATTTATGGAATTTTCTGGATTTTATTTCGATTTTTAAGGAATTTTTCGAAGTTATTTATTAATTAAAAATTACAAAAAGGGTTGTATTTTCATGCAGGACACGCTGAGCTAACGTGGCACTGTGGGGACACGTGGCGGGGCCACCTGAGCCCACGCGGACGCCTACGTGGTGCCTACGTGGCGTGAATAGTAACTAGGCTGGCAGATGATGGGCCCCTGGGTTAGTGGGCCAAGGTTAGAGTATTGGGGCGTACTAGGCCCATGCGGGCAACGCGAAGGCTTAAGGGGCTTCCACATTATATACCCGACATTTCCCTTTTATTTTGTTCGTGTGGGACTAATGTGTTTATTTTCAGGTGACGTGGCATCGCGTGGCGCGTCAGATGCGATCGTGATGATGATGTGTCAATCGCATGAACCAGAGTCCACCCGATCAAGGATCAACGCACGTGGTTAATGCGAACCGTCAATTTCATTAATGAAATCGAACGATTGCGATTAATCGCGAATTCGACTCATCTTGGGGAGACATGTGGACGCATCAAGACGCTTCGATGGAGATCGGACGGGGGGGGAAATCAAGAGATCGTGGGATCGTGGTGCATCAAAATCGCGCAATCGCAGCCATTCATCGGTCTTCACCGAATCGGACGGTCCATGATTTTTCCTATAAAAATAGTGTTCTTCCTTGTAAACTTCAACTCTTGATTGAATCGTGAAGAGATTAAGCAGTTTTTGAGCGAAATCCTGAGTTCTTCGTGATCCCCGCATTCTAGACTCGGTAGTGATCCAATTGAGGCGGGATTGATCACGAATCGTTGCGAGATTTGATTGAATTCTCCCCTTGAACGCGGAACGTACGCAAAAGAAGAAACCGATCACATACACTTCAATCGACGCAATTTGGAGCCTAATAATCACGTCAATCGATCATTCATCTTGCAATAATTATAATTTATATTAGATTTAGGTAGTCAATTTCATTTTAGAAATCGAATTGTTTTTCATTTTTGCCCAAATTAGGTGCAGATTTTTGCTGATTATGAAACAAAAATTTCTCCCTGATCTTAAGTCCAAATTGTTTGATTTTTTTTATTGGATTCCTTATTTCATTAGCTTTCCGTGGATAGAAAAATCATAAAATTTCATCATCATTTGACCCTTCAATTTGACGTTTGACCATTGACTATTCATTTTCAATCCGAATTTGGGCGTTGACTTGGGGGACAATTACTCTCAAAATACAAGGTAAAATTTAACAATTTCGGTCTCTTTGGAATCCTCTGGTTTCTATTTAAACATGAATTGCAAGATTTGGATATCATTTGGTTATTCAATTTGATGATTTAAACCGAAGTGTTCATTTCAGGATTTTTCTGATCTTTGATTTTCAATAAAGCATAATAAATCCAATTCTTCTCGAAAAATCATGAATTATATATAAAAAGTTTCCAGTTTCTCTCTAGTTTCTGAATATGTAATTTTCTTAATATTTTGCACTCTTTTTATTCTTTGATTTTATAGAAAGTGAATAGTTGGTCAAAGTCAACACTTTGACCTTGACTTTTGACATTTCTTAGTCAAATCAGTTTCTAAATTCTTAAAATATCTTATTTCTTATATTTTATATCATTACCATTAATAGAATATCATTTTCACTTCTTAAAAACCTTAATTAAACCTAAGTTTGACCAAGTCAACTCTTCGATCAAAGTCAACCGTGTTCTCTGTGGATCGACCCGATCTTTACACTATAGTTGATTTCATTTCTGTGTTATTGTGAGTTTGGAATTATAAATTTTTTTTGACCGACGTTTGTGTGTTTTCAACAACCGCATAAAATCTTTCATCACCCCCCATTGAAGCTCAAGCTGTATAAAAATCGATTAGCTTCTCTTGGTGAGGAAGCAACCCTAATTTTTGAGGTTTTTTTCCCCAAATCCTTCAAGCTTGAAGCTAAATATGAGAGAAAATAAATCATCTCGTTCACTCTCCCATTCAAACTCAAAAAGGAGAAAATTGTTTGCTGTTATTCTACTCTCCAAACTCAAGAACAAAGGAAACCAATTTTTGACAACAATTGATGCTGAAAATTAGGTCATATTCGTACAAGTTTTGTTTTGAGGCATGTGAATCTATTATTTTCATGAGTGTTATTTCTTTTCTTTTTTTTAGCCGAGTGAAACTTGACAGATCCGCTACTCGTTAGTGATTTTAGTTGTGGAAAGCTTTGGAATCTCGCTTGTCAAAAGTCAAAACAATAATGAAAGAGGAAAATTCAAGCAAAGATGCATGCTTCCTTTGCCTAAAAAGAATAAAAAGAAAAAAGGAAGATTATAAAATTTTTAGAAGCAAAGACGCTCTCTTCCTTGGGAGAAATTTCACATTCATTCTTCAATATATGAACCTAAATATCCAAAAGATTAGTGATTGGATCAATTGGCAATTATCTATATATAAGATCACTTATCAATCTTTCATTTTTTTCCATGAAAAATCCAAAAAGTTAAAAATAATAAGATGAATGATAAAAAAAATAATTAAAAATAAAAAGACAATCTTGTAGGATCCTCTATCATGGACCAAAAAAACTCAATGTCATTCTATTCTCTTTCCAGATAAATTATAAATGATGTCATGGAAAAGAATAGGATGGTAATTTGAAATGTTTATTGTGATAATAGATGAAATTTTTATCTATTTGGAAGATGAGGAAGGATAAGTAATTGTATTATAAGGAATCAACAAGGATTTGAGTAGATAAGCAAATGATCAAGGACCAATTTAGAGGAGGTCCCACAAGAAGAAGAAGAAGAAGAAGAAGAAGCTTCATCTCCTTTGTTGTTGATTAGTGGCTGATTGACAAGAGGACTAAGAATTATAGTCATTTGCCAACATTGAGGGGCCAGAAAAGATGATTCTCTCACCCTTTGGCTTCCATATTTTTCTTTCCTTCAAGTATACATTATGCTAAAATTGAGGTGTTTAGGGAGAGCAACAGAAACCACAAAAGTAGAAGAATGGTGGGAAATCATTTATGTGCCCATTTTTTATTTACTTTTCTCTCACTGTTTCACCTCACTCATATAATTCTTAAAATTGTTGTTATAATTACTTTTCATTACAAAAACTATCAGAGTCTCTATGATTATGAAGCAATTGTTAAGCAAATGATTTCCATCATTACCCTCTACCTTTCATCATTCATCATTTGCACTCTATTTGTGTGTGTATAATTTTAGGTGCATAGCTGATTTATAATTTACCTAAAAGGACTAACGATGATTTTAGGTGCATAAATGATATTTAGAAATTCTAAATATCTTACTTATTTTTATTTAATGTCACTAGGTCAATTTATGAATTCTAGTCATTTAAGTTTACAATCATAGAGCATCAATGACCTCAAATGGATATCACTCAAGATGAAGTAACTTATATTCTATTATTTTATGTAATTTCTCATTGATCATGTATGAAATATTTTTTATATTTTAATAACATAAAGTGTGTGTAATCATCATTCATATACTTTTAGCAGATTGCCTCGAATGATGTAGAGACACATATTTCTACAAGTCTGAGCAATATGAATTCCTCACAGCCTTGAAAAGTCTCCCCGATATTGGTATACTATACAAATAATGATAATGGTGATTATTTTTATAACGTTTGTAAGAAAAACATCCTCTTGAGAGAGCTAATAATAAAAGAGACAAGACAACGAGCACTATAGCTCAATAGAAACACTGTTGTGTTATGAGGTCAATAAACTTTTAAATTTTGGATGAAAACATCGAATGCAGCGAAATACATTGAATCAGATATTCAAAACACCAAGCCACCAAGAACAGATGATCATATCATCTAGTAAGTACGAGAAAATATACTTACACGGTTTCCTTGAAGGAGTTCTTGAAGCTATTCAAATATCTAGCCTCTAACGGTATCCACATGGTCTCCGAATGGTTGGATCTCCTCTTCAAAGCTTTTCACCAAGAGAGAAAGAGAAGAAATGAGAGAATTCTTATAAGGCTTACATGAGCCCCTTGAGTTTTAGTCATTCTAATTGGGTTCTGAGGTTCATAAACTTTTTGAAATTTCGATCAAAACATCGAATGTAACGAAATATATTGAATCGATATTCAAAACACCAAGCCACCAAGAACAGATGATCCTATTATCTATGTATGAGAAAACATACTTGCACGGCTTCTTTGAAGGAGTTCTTGAAGCGGTTCAAATATCTAGCCTCTAGCGGTATCCACATGGTCTCCGGATGGTTGGATCTCCTCTTCAAAGCTCTTCACCAAGAGAGAAAGAGAAGAAGGGAGTGAATTCGTATAAGGCTTGCATGGGCCCCTTGAGTTGTGGTCATTCTCTCCCTATTTATAGACATTTGGTACGGGTTCTTTTTTTAAAACTGTCATAATTATGTCTATATTCATCAACATCCACAAACATTATGTGTGTGACCCTCTAGTTCCATATATCTCACTAGTTAATACCTCTATAGACCAAATAACACCTCATTTGTTAATCTTAATTAATTATTCACGTCCACTTATAGATTAATTAATCAAAGATGGATTTAACCCAATCGATAGATTGAGTTGTCAGCCCGTTCGGTGCCAAGCTATACCACATACTCTAAAAGATATGGAGTAGGTAAGAACTCCCCTATGAAACCTTTCTGTCATCAATTACCATGTTTGTATAAATCTTTCATCCGCACAAGGCTTATGAATGACTTATGGTATAGTCAACTGTCAAACCCTAATCGGTTACTCAAGTTAGTACTAATGCGTATAGGAAATCATCAAGAACTCCTCTGATATTTTTATTACCTTGGCCAAGGATTTCATCGCATCTCATTCCTTGAGTCAATCTCCTCAAGTACCAAGGGCCAATGATCCTATCTTGATCACACAATCATCTTCGTAGACTTCATGTTGTATCCAATATATGATGTTTTAAATATCATGTAAGTAGGGATTTGTAAGTCATAATCAAAATAAGATCATTCATCTATAAGTTGTCTTTGTAGTCTCAAGTTAAAGGAATATTTAGAACATATTGAGTTTCCAGCCTATTGGGTGTCAAGCTACACCACATACCTCTAGGAGATATGGAGTGTATAAGAATTCATGTATAAAATGTTCTCATCATTGGTTATCATGTATATATAATCCTTTGTCTCCATGAGACTCATGAATGACTTAGGCATAGTCAACTATCAAACCCTAATTGGTCACTCAAGTTAGTACTGATGCATAGAAAAAAATCATTGGGAACTCTTTTTCGAGTATTTCTATTAACTTGGCCAAAGATTTCATCGCATCTCATTTCTTGAGTCAATATCCTCAAATACCGAGGATAAAAATTCTATCTTGACCACATAATCATCTTCAAGGACTTTATGTCGTATCCAATATATGGCATTTTAGAGATCCCGTGGCATAATCAAAATACAGTTATCCACGTACAAGATGTCTTTGATGTCTCAAGTCAAAGGACTATGTACACAGTTGTGACATGAATTATCTTGATTGACAATTAGGTATAATACCAATCAGGGATTCATAGAAATCAATAAAATGAACTATGTCTTCAAAGAGCACCCACTATCTATCATTGGTGTCTCACATTGATGGTTATAAGATTAGTCTTGCTCATCATATGAGTCAAACAGTGCTATTATTTTTAGGATAATTCGACTATTTCTTAAATATCCCACAAATAAGGAATATTTAGAACATATGTTTAAACACTAGTGATCATTGTATTGTGATCTCATCATAATTGACTTAGTCATTACATATTCTCATAGACTTCATTACAAATATCACACAAGAATGACAATGAATAAATTTTATTTCAATAAACATAAATGAGATATATAGAAGTGTGATTGGCTTATAGGACACATAATATCCATCAAGTCACACAAAGATGAATGATTACATGTTCATGATAACCAATGATGATTTTTTATAAAATATTTTTATATACACTCTATATTTCCTAATGTACATTATGTAGCTTGGCACCCATAGGGCTAAAAACTTAACCTATCGATTGGGTTAAATTGATTCTTGAATAATTAATCTATTTTTTTATACAGATAATTAATAAGGTTAAAAAACATGCTTTATTAGGTTTATAGAGTTACTAACTTGTGAGTTATATGGAATAAGAGGGTCATACGCATAAGGTCAATCAATGTTGGTGGATATAAACATAACTTATAGAAATTTCACATATCGAGTATCTATAAATGAGGGAAGCAATCGGATGAGACACTTGATAAGCTTGATGAAATGATTTTGTGCGGTCATTGAATACACATAAACTCGTGTCAAAAAAATTACCAAACTCACCAATTAAAAGATTAAATCATTAATTAAATAGTATAGTGGTGAATAAGGGTTGAATCCACAGAGAAATATGGGAAATGTTGAGATATCTTTGAAATTTGATCAAATCGGACAATAAATTGAGGTGAGAAATTAGGGATTTTTGTATATTAAGAAAGATAAGTCCAATACGAGTCCACATAATACAAAATCACTGAATTTGGAGTAGAATTCGTGGAGAAATCGAAGATTGAAATCGAGAAAGAAAATCGATCGTGAAAATAAATGAAAATCAAAATTAAAACTAAAATTATTAAAATCTATGATTCAAAATTAAAATCTAATGCTAAAGGAAGATACATTAGGATGAAAACACACAATCTAACCCAAAGTCATGCTCAAAATGATCCAATTAATTGTCGGCTTCAAGGCTTTTCATTCCGCGATTTGGAAAATAAATTTGAGCGTTCAAGATGTGATTTCTTCCGATTCTCTCCATCAATTCTTGATTTCAAATACTCATCGGACGCGAAAATGAGTCTAGAAGAAGTAGAAATCAAATGATTTCAAGATTGTCTAAACAGTTCAATTTGCTCGAAAACCCAAGAATAGGTTCTCTGTCGAAGAAAATTTTTATTTTCTAGAGAAATTTGGGCGCGACCGTTGGATACGCGTCTTCATCTTGATCAGCGGATGAGATCAAACGCTGATTCACGAATCATCATCTTTCAATCGCGTCTGTTTGATCAATGATGAAGCGTCCAGATTTTGTCATGTTGCGCGTGAAGAAGAGGCGTTATTTGATGTTCACTGTTCGATCTTGATCAAGCTATCGAGATGAGTCCACACGTCCATCAAGAGCATTTAATCTCGACCGTTATAACTCCTCATATGAGCGGCTGAGATTAAATCCTCTTAGAACAAATCGTCGCCTAATCAAATGCAGCCACGTACCCCCTCGAGTAAGTAAAATCTGACGATCGTGATTTAACCGTGCGATAAAACTTCTCTCGTTGCACCACATCACCTATAACTAAAAACAAAATGAAATAGTCCCACATTGTAAAAATTAACACAATTTGGCGCGTATATAACATACGCGATATTAATGGGTTAGCGTAAAATCCTTACCGGATGCTTTAGCCCACTAATCACTTTCGCGCACACACGCACACACTTGCGAACGTACATACGCATACACACTACGCCACATAGTATGTACACTCGTTGCCACGTGGTGACACTCTGCCACATCCGCGCGTGATTAAAAATAATTTTTTATTATTTAAAAAAATCAAAAATAGCTTTAAATAAATTCATAAAAATTCTAAAAAATTCCTAAAAATTATAAAATTGATAACTTTCAAAATACAACTCCAAATCAATTAAAATTTATTTTTTCAGATCAGAAATTAAATTAATCATTATTAAAATTCAAAATATTTAAATGAAAAGAGCATAAATTTTAATTTAAAAAATATACTCATTCTTATTAGAAAATAAATTTAAAAAATACATGAGAGTAAATAAAAATATTTTCTCTTCTCATTTAATCATGAAAATATAATTATGTTCGTAAATATAAATAAGATTACACTATATTATTTAATTATACATAATTATCCCTAAAATGATATATTTTTAGATCATAATTGAAAATTACATAAATTGATAGATATACACTCAAAATATGATAATATTCATATAAACAGAATATTTAATGCCTTAAATTAAATTAATAATCATGTAAATTCATTTATAAATTGCATGTTATCAAAGCTCTTAAAATTTCAATCGAAATATCAAACAAATAAAAGGCAATAAATGGAACATTTAAAACATTGAGGCATAAAAAATAATGATCTTATCATCTAGTATAGATTAAAATCTATACTTAGACAGTTCATTGAAAAAGTTTTTAAAATTGTTCAAATGTCCAACCTCTAGTAATATCCACATGATCATTGAACAATTAGATCTCTTCTTCAAATATTTTCACCATGAGAGAAAGAGAAGAAAGAAAAGAATTTCTTGCATAATTTGCATGGGCTCCTCTAAGTGTAGTTGTTCTCTCCTTATTTATAGACATTAGGTATATAAATTTTTTTATAAAAACCCTTAAAATTATATCTACATCTACCAAAGTCCATTAATCTTATATTTTTCACCATCTAAGTTCATATATCTCGCAAGTTAATAACTTCATTGAGCCAATTGCACTTATTGGTCGACATTATTTGTTAGCTATATCAAAATTAAGATTGATTAATTAAGAATTAATTTAACCCAACCGATAAGTCGAGGTATTAGCTGTCTAGGTGCTAAGCTACATCATGTGCTATAGGAGCTATGTAGTATATAAGAACTCACTTATGGAACCTTTCATCATCGTTACAGTATATGTATAATTCTTCGTCCGCACGAGAGTCATCAATGACTTAGATTATTTCCACTACCTTGATCAAGGATTTAAATTTATCTTATTTCTTAATTCAATCTCATTTTATATCAAGGGTAAATAATCCCATATTTATCACATGATTACTTTAGAGGACTTCATATCATTTCTAATCTATAATATGTTTTAGATCTCATGGCTAAGGATTCATAAGTCACATTCAAAATAGGATCATCCATACACATGATGTCTTTAGTATTTTAGGTCTAAGGACCATGTACACAACTTTGACGTCAATCAACCTAATTAATATTGAGGTACAATAACCACTCAGGGATTCGTGTAAATTAATTTAATGAACTGTTTCTCCAAAAGGCACTGCTCACTATCTATCCCTAGTGTCTCCATACTAATGGTCATAAAATAAACTATACTCATCATATGAGTTATATTAGGTAGTGTTATTCTTTCAAGATATTTTGACATTCTTCTTCCCTCTAAAATAAATATTTCAAACGTATGTTTAAATATAATTGATCGGCGTATTATGACCTTATCATAATTTATTTAATCCTTGCATATGATCATAGACTTCATTTCAAACATTGTACGACAATAAAAATGAATACATTTTATTTCAATGGATGTAAATGAGACATAGAAGTGTGGTTTGGCTTGAAGTCCACATAATATCTATTAGAATTTTCATCTTTGACCTTTTCCCAAGATCAAACAACTTTCTACGAATCATACTTTCTTGAATTTTGAATGTTTCAAGGCTATATGAAGGAAATTACAAATAAGGAAAAAAATGAAGATGATAATTATGCCATGAATTAAGAAACAAAGTGCTAACTTTATAATGATTTTTTTTCTTTCATATTTTCTCATTTCTAGATAAATTACTAGAAATAAGAATCAAAATGGAACATTTGGAGAAAATTTCATCCAAACTCGATGTTTTTGTCATGATTTAGAGATTTTTAAGTTTATGAAAAATTCTTGTGTTTAAGATTTTTTTTATTTTCAATGTGTATTTTTGGAAGAAAATTTTTAATTAATGCTGATGGGGTACCACTAGAATGTGGCAAGAAAAATTGCATGTCGCTTGTGCATGGCTTCTAATGTGGCATATGCAATGTGCAACTAGGCATCACTGCATAGGTGGCACTGCTGCACTCATAGGGCTTTCCATCTAAATATTTTAAATCTTTAATATATAGTCAATAGTTTCCAAAAATTTCTCCAAATTAAACTAATCTATTTTTTTCATTTGTCAGACAAACGCCGGTATAGGAGCCCTCAATTGGATAAGCTCTAGTCCAAGCCATTGCATTTCACTTAAACTAAATGGGGTTCATGGCGAAATGCAATTGGTTAGCACTTTGAAGAGGAAATCAACTGGATCTATCAAATCAAAATATGATGATCCAAATCAACTGGACCCCATAGTGTGGAGCAAATTCAATGGTCGCTTCTATGAATTTTTTGTGATCATATAGTGCCTGTAACACTAATTTAGTGTGCCTCATTTTTCTCTCCTCTTTCCTCTTCTCTTTAAATCGGGAGATACAGCTTAATTTGTGCCTTTGCACCTGATCTAAAGGGTGATAAGAAGACTCTAATTGCCACAATTGCCTCTAAAATATATTTTCATATTTCAATGATTTCAATATCATTTTAACTTGTAATTGAGTCTCATTTGATTCTTCTTGGAGCTAAGTCAATATCCCATGCATATAGAGATATTTCCACTCAAATTGGTGCCAAGGAAATGAGGGATATTATGTGGCCTCTAAGCCAATCACATTTTTATGTATCTTGTTTATGTTCATTGAAATGAAATTCATTTATTGTCATTCATGTGTGATGTTTGCAATGAAGTCCATGAGCATATGCAATGAATGAGTGAATTATGATGAGATCATAATACCATGATCACAAAATATATGTTCTAAATATTCCTATTCATGGGATAGTCTAGAGGAACATTTAGTTATCCGGAAAGAATAGTACTATTTGATCCGACTTATATGATGAGTATGGTTGATCTTATAGCCACCGGTGTAGAGACACTAAGGATAGATAGTGGGTCGATGATTCTGTTTTGATTATGACTTACGAATCCCTAGCCAAGAGATATCTAAAACGTCATATATTGGATACGACATGAAGTTCATGAAGATGATTGTGTGATCAAGATAGGATCATCCGCCCTTAGTACTTAAGGAGATTGACTCAAGGAATGATATGCTATAAAATCTTTGGCCAAGGTAGTATAAATATCAAAGAATGAGTTCCCAATGATTTCCTAATCACATCAGTACTAACTTAAGTAACCGATTAGGGTTTGACAATTGACCATATCCTAACTCATTCATGAGTCACATGCAGATGAAGGATTATACATACATGGTAATTGATGACGGAAAGGTTCCATAAGTGAATTCTTACATATTTCATATCTCCTAAAGTACGTGGTGTAGCTTGACACCCAACGAGCTGGCAACTCAACCTATTGATTGGGTTAAATTGATCCTTGATTAATTAATATATATGTTGATGTGGATAATTAATTAAGGTTGATAAATAATGTGTTATTTGGTCTATAGAGTTATAAACTAGTGAGATATATGAACCTAGTGGGTCACACACGTAAGGTCTATAGATTTTGATAGATATAGACATAATTATGAGGGTTTTTTTATAAAAAACCCTCATACCAAATGTCTATGAATAGGAGGAGGACGACCACAACTCAAGGGGCCCATGAAAGCCTTATGAGAATTCTCTCATTTCTTCTCTTTCTCTGTTGGTGAAGAGCTTTGAAGAGGAGATCCAACCATCTGAAGACTGTGTGAATAGCTAGACACTTGAACAGCTTCAAGAACTCCTTCATATTAGGGTTGAATCCACAGAGAAATATGAGAAATATTGAGATATCTTTGAAATTTGATCAAATCGGACAATAAATTGAGGTGAGAAATTAGGGATTTTTGTATATTAAGAAAGATAAGTCCAATACGAGTCCACATAATACAAAATCACTGAATTTGGAGTAGAATTCGTGGAGAAATCGAAGATTGAAATCGAGAAAGAAAATCGATCGTGAAAATAAATGAAAATCAAAATTAAAACTAAAATTATTAAAATCTATGATTCAAAATTAAAATCTAATGCTAAAGGAAGATACATTAGGATGAAAACACACAATCTAACCCAAAGTCATGCTCAAAATGATCCAATTAATTGTCGGCTTCAAGGCTTTTCATTCCGCGATTTGGAAAATAAATTTGAGCGTTCAAGATGTGATTTCTTCCGATTCTCTCCATCAATTCTTGATTTCAAATACTCATCGGACGCGAAAATGAGTCTAGAAGAAGTAGAAATCAAATGATTTCAAGATTGTCTAAACAGTTCAATTTGCTCGAAAACCCAAGAATAGGTTCTCTGTCGAAGAAAATTTTTATATCTTTAGGAGGTTAGTCAAACCTTTCCACCTTTTCAGGAGGTTAGTCAACCACTTTCTTAAGGGGAGTCAACCTATTCCACCTTTTTAGGAGACTAGTCACTCCATTTCTCTTAGAAGTCAATGATAGGCAAAGTGATTCTTGAGAAGTCAAAGATGGTCAAAGGCATTCTTGAAGGGTCAAAGAGTGAAGATTCTTATATTTTATTTATTATTAATCAATTTAGATCTTTCTTAGTTTTTAGGAAGGGTCCATATTTATAGGAGGAGAAAGAGGTAAGTCCACCTCCTTAGGGAAGTGGTAAGGTTACCCCCACTTGGAGAGTGGCCAATGATAACATGCATTTATAACTTGAATTCTTATCTTAATTAACTCATATTCATGCTTATTTTATGTGAATATGATGCATGTTATCATACTTTTTATGAATTTTCTCCATTGGCATGTCATTTCACTAAAGTTAATATTTATGCATAAATTAGAGATAATTTTATGTTTAATAGATGATTAATCTATTGTTTAAATTAATAGAAGTTAATCTCTGTTATTGAATGAGTCTTGACTTTGGTAAATGTTTGGAAGGATGATTTTATGATGAATTTATGATTTAAAATGTTTAAAGAGAAATGATTTAAGTAAATTTTAATTCATCTTGATTTCTTCTTTCAAAAGATATTTTAAATGATATGATATTAAAAAGAAAAGAATTTGTGATCCAATGGAGAAAATTTGAGATTAAAAGGAGTTGTATTTTGAGAAATATGAATTTCTGAAGTTTTATGCATTTTTTCCAAATTTTATTTAATTTTTATTTATTTTTTAGAGTTATTTTCTATTAACAAATCGCGAAAAAGGGGTCTTAATCCCTGTAGGTGCTGACGTGGCGACGCGGCGGCTGACGTGGCGCAAGGGGCCAGAGTGACGTGGCGCGCGGGACCAACTCGGGTTGCGACAAGGCACCGAGGCCACATGGCAGCGCCCGGGTGGCCCGCGCAGGAGGCGCACGGGGCGCGGCCAAGTGGCAGGGAGGCCACGCGGCCACGTGGGCGCCCGTATGGGGCGCCACGTGTAGATTCCGATAAAGAGGAGATAGAGACAATTAATAGGGGAATTAACTCCCCTATTTATACGCGCCAGTTTGTTTTCTTTTCTCCGTGTGGGACTATGTTCCCACACGGTCTTACCTTGCAGGCGATGTGGACGCGTGGCGAGCGTCGGATCCAAGCTCAAACCGTTGATCGCGTGGACCCGAGTCTACGCGATCCGCCATCAAACGCACGTGCTGCAAAAAGGACTTAAGTGAGGACAATCGGACGACTTACCGTGCGCCACGTGGCATCCTGAGAAGCTTCCGATCGGCATCAATCGAAGGCCTTGAGTTGATCGCGATCGGACGGCTGATCTACATCGTGATCGCGGTGCACGGGATTAGTTAATCGCGATCGTCCATCCAGCTAGAGCATCATCGGACGAGCGCAGACAAAGCAGGGAAGAAACCCAGGATCGCGGTCCGATCGAGCCGCGATCGAGCCGCGATTGCGGCGCGATCGAGCCGCGATCGCACGTCTTCCGCCGCGGAATCTATTCTACTCGAGCCGACGACGATCGACGGGGCTTCAGGATCACGATCGACGCACGATCGTGCCCCAATCGTGGTGCGATCGTGGCAAAAATTTGAGGCTTTTGACCGTTAAATCCGGTCAAAATAGTCGCGGAATTGAAGCCGCATCCTCGCCAAGTGGAACCGCTCCCACGACCCTTGCAAAACGCCGCCACGACCGCTCCAATGACCCATGATCCTCGGGCCAATTTCCCTCTTTAAAAGCATGTATTTCCCTTCTTTGTTCTTCAACTTTTGATTGATTCGTGAAGGAATTAAGCGAATTTCGAGGAAGATCTTTAGTTCGTCATGATCCCCCTGCGTTTAGACTCAATTCCGAAGGGATTGGAGCGGGATTGATCACGAATTCCTCATTGATTTCATCAAATTTTCCCCTTGAATTCCGAAAATCCGTGAGAAAGGATCCGAGCAAATTCACTCCAATTCGCGCAAATTGGAGCTTAACTCTCGTGGCAGTCGGTTTAGTAGTGAGATTCGATCGATTTTCAAGAGGTAATTTGAGTTTAATTAGATTTAGAAGTTTAATTTTGCAAATTAGTTCATAGTGTTCTTTATTTTCCCCAAATTTAGGTCCAAAATTTTTCTTATTTTGAAAATAGTATATCTCTCTTATTATAATTCCAAATCACTTGATTTTGGTTTCATTGGATTCCTCTTTTCATCAGCTTTCCGTGGATAGAAAATTCATCAAATTCCGATTTCATTTGACCCTCCAATTTAACGTTTGACCAAGGACTGTTCATCTTTCATCAGAAGTCAAACGTTGACTTTTGGGGTCAATTACTTTTGATTTACAAATCAGAATTTGATAATTTTGGTTTTTTTGGATTTCTCTGGTTCTTAGCTTTCTATTGACATAGAAATTGAAAGATTTGGATTTCATTTGGTCATTCAATTTGAAGATTTCCTCTGGGGTGTCAATTTCGGGGATTTTCTGATCATTGATTTTCAATAATTCATAATAAATCTATTTCTTATCCAAAAATTATTAAATATATATCAATAAATTCCATTTTCTCTCTAGTTTTCAAATATCTACTTTTCGTAATCTTCTGACTCTTTTTAATTCTCTGATTTTGCAGAACACATACTGTTGGTCAAAGTCAACACTTTGACTTTGACTTTTGACTTTTCTCTGTCAAATCCGAGATTTCAATTCTTAAAACTTCTTATTTACCTTATTTATATCATTTCCATATCTTACATCTGATTTTCTCTCATTTAAAACTCCTTTTAAACCTAAGTTTGACCAAGTCAACTCTGCGATTAAAGTCTACCCTGCTCTCTGTGGATCGACCCGATACTTACCCAATATTTGATTATTATATCTTGTCTCTGTGAGTTCGGTTTTATGAATTTAGTTTGACCATCGTCTTTGTGTTTTAACGACGCACGAAAACGACACGTCAGCCAACCTACTCCCTAAGGACGTGATTGTGGGGCCCACATCCTTAAAAGGGGCTCTCCCATCTCTTTAGGACGTGATTATGGTCGTGGCTTATGGATTTAATCTCAACCATTCATTTGGTTACACCCAAAAGGACAATCTTCACCATTGATTCAAAGGAACCTCTTAACCTAAAATTATAAAAGAATATTCTTCTTCCTTTTTTGTTAATTTTTGGTTCTCTCTTAGAATCATGCTGCAAGAAGGAAAAGGAGAGGCTTAGGCCCAAGCTTGACATTATTTGGAGTTCAGTTTTGTTGTAGAGGCAAGGTCAAGTGGAGGATCGAGATCATTACGAGTCAAACATCACCCAGCCTAGGACTGGCATAAAAAATGGGGTTTATGTGAGGATTTGGATATGATTTTCTCATGTAATCCCCTCCATGAATAGTGTAGAACCTATTTCCCTTTTATATGTTAGATTTGTTCTCTTTTCTTTAAACAATATCTCATCATTACCTAGTTTCCTCATTACCTGGTTTCTCGACTTTTCACCATTCTTCCATCATCTTCCACTCTATCATTCTCATTTATCTATTCCATCATTCCATTATTAATTTTTTATCATTATTTATCTTAGAATATAAATATATATATTTATAATTTCGTTGATACCATATTTCTATTTCTTCATCCCTCCATATTTCTCCAAAATCCCTTCTACCATTAGTTTTTCCCTATAATAGTATCTCAACTCCCTAAAAGTATTAATCTCGTTATCTAGGCTCTTTGAGGATTCGACCCTTACTTTACCATTATACTAAGTGAGGAATTATAAATATTGTTACATGAAATTGATTTAAAACAACGGCTAAAATACCCCAAAATCGAGTTCATCAGTTGACTATTGACTTTGACCTTTTTAAGGTTGACTTTGACTTCTAAGGTTGACTATTGACTTTGAATGTTGACTTCCTGACATAGATAGTTTGACCTTTCTCTAGGATTGACTTTGACTTTTATGATTGACTTTGACTTGTAAGATTGACTTTAATAGTCTAATGGAAAGGGTTTAACTATCCTATAGGATAGAGTTTTTCCCGATGGTTGACTTTTGACTTCCTAATTGACTTTGACTACTGAAGCTCCTTTTGGGTAATATTCTTGGAGGCAGTCAGAAATATGAATGTGATGGTTTCTAATGAAATCTCTGCTACGACGATTGAAAAAGTTAATGCCTAAGCACAAAAGACCTAAGAAAAATTTGCTAACTGATCAACTAAAAGAGTAAGATGATATTAAAGCCCAATCAGCAGATTTTATAGACAAGGATAAGTATGATGACGTTTTTTTAAAATTATCACAACAGAGAATAAACCAAGTAACTTGTCGATAGAGTAGAGAAAAATAGTATGGAATGGAATCTAACAAGAGTTGAAATCAGATTAGATGAAAACAAATATCACAGTGAGAATAATGCAATTAAATTGATAGATAAAGTAGATAAAATTAATATGAACTGAATTCAGACAATATTTAAATCAGATTAGATTACAGTAAATATCACAACGAGAATAATGCAATTAAATTGATATGAATGAATATGTGCTAAAGAGCAGAAACCAAAATTGAATAGGTAAAGGTTGTGATCAAATTTCAATTTTGAGAATGTGATAGAGATAAAACAAGAAATGCACAAAATGGACGAATATATAAAAATGGAGGAAAATGGGATATTTTTGTGTTACGAAGATAATGAATACAAAGGAATAGAGCAAGATTTAGGTATATAAGTTAAAACACAAATAAATTTGACGCTAGAACAGTTTATTTGACTTATATATTGATGAAGATTAAAATCTGCAAAGACGTGAGGATGAGATGAGAATGATTTTTCAGAAAACAATAATGTTAGTAAAACTTGAAATATAAACCAATAAATAAACTAGAGATCTAGACAAGGAAGAGGTTGATAAAAAAATCGTAACTGAGATGAAGAAACCTGTACGATTGAGAAAGACGACGACTGAAGAAGTAAGGATCATAGAAATTATTAGTGAGACGATGTGAGCTTGATCGTGAGTTGTGACATAAGCTTTAGAAAGATTGATTGCAGATTGAGGGTTGTTTCCACTGTACGTTGAAATCTTGAGAGAGATTGAAGCCTTTGAAGACCACGACGGATGAGAACAGAATAGGACCAAACCCTATTTTGAGTGCAAGAAAGTGGTGAGATCAAACTCATAATCTCCTCATTTTACAACCTAACCCCCGCAGGACTTAATTTGAAGGAAAAATTCTTAAAAAGCCCTTTCTCTCTCTTGGGGCATTTTTAATATAAATAATTCTGATATGCAGCATGTATATTAAGATATAATGTATATGACTAACCTAGATATTAACTGATCTAAAAATAATTCTAGATGACATATAATTAAACTAGTTCATACCTATAATTAGACTAGTCCAAAATAACATAAAATAGAGTAACAAACAATCTGGATTTATGTGAGGTTAGAGATTAAATAATTGCATGCGATTAACCAACCTAACTGATCATGCAGAAACTTCAATTTAAATAAAAGTACATACATCAAAATCCCTAACATTAAAACCCCCTATTTATAATCTTTCATGTCTAGAACTGAAAAAAAACAAATTTATGCGATCATTAAAAATACACGAATTCATGTCAAAATAAATACCAAACTTACCAATGTGAAGGTTTAATCACCAATTGATTAGTATAATGATGAATAAGGGTCGAATCTACAAAGATTTAGGAGATTTTTTGACATGTTCTTGAAATTCAATCAAATCATATGAGGAATTGAGTTGAGAAATTAGAGATTTTAGTAATTTTGGAAAGAAGACTCTAAGACAAATCCATGGAATATAAAATCGCTCAATTTGGATTAGTATTCACGGAGAAATCAAGGAGCAAAATAAAGGTAGAAAAATAGATTGAGAAGAGAGAAAACACTAACAATTTGTAAAATTCAACTAATTTACTATTCAAAATCTAATGCTACAAGAAGTTAGATTAGGAATAAAACACATAATCTAACATGAAATCATGCTCGGAATGATTCAATTCATTGCCAGATCAAGGCTTTTCATTTCACGTTTCAAAAAAATGAAATCTGGAGTTCAGGTGATGAATTCTTACTATTATCTCAACGAAATATTGATTTCAAACACTCCTCGAAGGTGGAAATGAGTCTAGAAGACGAAGAAAACAAGATATTGAAGGATTGAGATGTTCAAACGGATCAATTAATTGAAACACCCAAGAATGGTTTACATCGTCGAAGAAGGAGAGTATAAATAGTCAAAATCTGGCGATTGATCATCGATTAACGGCTCAAATGAAATGCTCATATGCGAATTGTCATCATTAAGTCCCGTTCATTTGATCGAAGATTGAGCACTCAGATTTCTCCACATCGCGTGTAAAGAAGAAGCGTCACATAACGCCTGCCATTTGATCTTATCGAATGCATGAGATGTCGCCATGCATCCAAGGGAGTCCACCGGTCGCTTTTAATCTCAATCATTATAAATCTCATGGTGAACGATCGGGATTCAAGGTGGGTTTATAAGTCGAATTGATGTCCAATCACATTGCACCACATACCCGCTTCGAGTAAGTGAAGATCAACGACACTGATTAAATCCACAAATCGAACGCCTCACATCACACCACGTCATCTACAAAGAAATAAAGACACAAATAGTCCCACATTGGAAAATCGGGGTGACATGACACATATATAAGGTCATATGCCCTTAGATGTTAGCTTATGCCCTAACAGGGCGCTTAACCACTCATCTACGTGTGCTAATGACACACACATGGCACGAGTACACAACACATGGCAACACGTAGGCACGTTTGCCACATCGGATTCCACTTCAATGCATATAGAAAAAAAATAATATTTAAATGTTTTTAAATTTAAATAATTCAAAATAAATCTAGATAAATTCCATGAAGTCCCAAAAAATTAGAAAATTCATAACTTTCAGAATATAACTCCTTTTTAATCCACATTTTTTATCAAAAATTAAATAATCTATATTATAAAAATTTAATAAAAAAAAGAGAATAATTTTTATCTAAAAATATACTCATTTATTTTGGAATATAAATCTAGAAAAATAAATGAGCGTATACAAAAAAAAAATTTCCCTTATTATTTGCAATTAAAATTTAATTATAATCTCAAATATAACATGGGAATAATCTAATATCAAATATCTCTCTTTATTTATTTATGGTTATGCCTAAAAATAGTGCATTTTGATATTATAACTTTAAATTGTATAGAATTATAGATGTGCACTAAAAGTATAATATCATGGATAAGAATGAAATGTTTTATGCCTGAATTTGCATTAATAATCATATAATTACTAGTATAAATTGCATGTTATAAAGAAATTTTCATAAAAGTTCTCAAAATTATGTCCATATCCAATAATGCACATTGACCTTAAGTATATAACCCTCTACGTCCATATATCTTTATACTTAATAACCCCATAGAATCAATAAAACTTCTTGGTCAACCTTATTGATTAACTAGATCAACATATATATTAACTAATTAATTGACATGTTGAGTTGTCAGCCCAATGGGTACCAAGTTGATGGGTTCTGAGGTCGATAACTTTTCAAAATTTTGATCAAAACATTAAATGCAGCGGAAAAATGTTGAATCAGACATTCAAAATACCAAGCCACCAAGAACAGATGATCCTATCATCTAGTATGAATGAGAAAACATACATGGTTTCCTTGAAGGAGTACTTGAAGCTATTCAAGTGTCTATCCTCTAGCGGTATCCACACGGTATCTGGATGGTTGGATCTCCTCTTCAAAGCTCTTCACCAAGAGAGAAAGAGAAGAAAGGAGAGAATTCCCACAAGGCTTTCATGGGTACCTTTAGTTGTGGTCGTTCTCCCCCTATTTATAGACATTTGGAATGAGGTTTTTTTTTCATAAAAACCCTCATAATTATATCTATATCCACCAACATCTATAGACCTTATGTGTGTGATCCTCTATGTCCATATATATCACTAGATTATAACTCTATGGACCAAATAACACCTTATTGGTCAACCTTAATTAATTATCCACATCCACATATAGATTAATTGATCAAGGATCCATTTAACCCAATCGATAGGTTGAGTTGCCAGCCCGTTGGGTGCCAAGCTACACCACGTACACTATGAGATATGAAGTATCCATGAACTCACTTATGGAATCTTCCTCTTATCGATTACCATATATGTATAATCCTTCATCCACATTAGACTCATGAATGACTTAGGGTATGGTCAACTGTCAAACCCTAATCGGTCACTCAAGTTAGTACTGATGCGTGTAGAAATTATTGGGAACTCCTTCTCTGATATTGCTACTACCTTGGCCAAGGATTTCATCGCATCTCATTCCTTGAGTCAATCTCCTCAAATACCAAGGGTGGATGATCCCATCTTGATCACATAATCATCTTCGTGGACTTCATATCGTATCCAATATATGACATTTTAGATATCCCGTGGCTAGAGATTCGTAAGTCATAATCAAAACACGATCATTCATCCACAAGATGTCTTTGGTGTCTCAAGTAAAAGGACCACATACACAACCATGACATGAATCAACCTGATTGACAGTTAGGTATAATGTCATTCAAGGATTCATACTGATCAATTCAGTGAACTCTTTCTCCAAAGACCACCCACTATCTATCCTTAGTGTCTCTACATTGATGGCTATAGGATCAGCCATACTCATTGATATGCTCAAAGTCGTCGTATTTTTAAAGCCCACCAAACTTAATATTTATAAACTAGGAAACTATGAAACAAATGAGATACTTGGGTTGTATAGGATTCCTAGGTCGATCTACAGGGACTTTAGGGCGAGAGAATGTCAATGTAGGCGGGAAGAAAGGAGACTGGCTTAGAATTAAGTCATATCAGTAAAAAAACAATTAGAAGGTATGCAAAATAGAGGAATATTAAAGTTAAGCTAAGACTTAGAAAAGATGTTGTGTGATAAGATGTAATAAAATAAAAGTAGGGGAAGGGAGATTAGAGGAACGATGGGGAAGGCAGAGAGAGAAATGGAAGGAACAAATAGCTAGAGAGAGGGCCATTTTATGGAGAATAAATAGAGATAGAGACTGATAAAATAGATTAATAGAAAGGGACGAAAGCAAGAGAGAGAACACGAAGAGAGAATATTGACCGAGGGAGGAGAGGTTTGACCGTGAAAGAGGGTTAGGCGGAAGAAGACAAAATTGAGAGATAGAGAAAGAGAGTGTTGGGAAGACTGAGATGGACGAGGAAGTGGAAGAGGGAAGCAGGAGAGGCCACCCGATGGATAGAGAGGAATCGAGGATTATATCGATGGAAAGAAATAAGAGAGGGGACGTAGAAGAGAGGAGAGAAGACATCGAGACGATGAAACGAAGATAGACAAAAGAACCGTGATGAAAAGAGGTGAGAAATGCAGAAGACGAAAGGAAACACCGAAACACGTAAATATGCCAAAAAGATGTCAAACGAAAAATCGGAAGAACGCGAAAAAAATAAGAACTTGAGAGATAGAGAAAAATACGGATAGAAAGAGAGAGAGACATAAATTTAGAGGGAAAAACGAAAGAGAGAGTGCCGGATGAGAGAGAGAGCGGTAAGAGAGAAATCGAAAGAGAGGGGAAAAGAGGTAGCGCAAGTGAGAGAGGAATTAAAATAGACTGATCGGGAGAGAGAGAGAGACGACGTGAGCAAGAGAGCAGCGGCGGAAGAAGAAGAGAAATTTCTGGGATGCGGAAGAAGAGAAATTTCGGGGGAGATGGAGAGAAAGTTAGGGGCGGAATTGTGGAAGAAAAGGGTTCCAGGGGCGAGAAATGAGATTAAGAGAGAGGAGGGAAGATAGCGGAAGAATGAGATCGCGAGAGAGAGGCTTTGCGGAAGAACGGGATAAGAATGAATGGACGAACGAGAGAATGAACGGAAATGACAGAACGAAGACTGATATTAGAAGAAAATGGAAGAGGAAGCATCGGAAGATAGGGAGAGGGAGGACGATCGAACTAAAACGAAAGAGCGTGCACGTAAAAGAGAGAGAGAGAGAGATCGCAAAAAGATAACTTGAGGTGCAGAGATATCGAGTGGAAGAGGGAGACTGCTGGGAAGATTGAGTTCAACGGGGATCGAGAGAAAGAAAATAGAGATAGAGGGAGGAATCGAAGAAGAGATTCAGCTGGAAAATCAAGCGGAAGAAGACGAAATTTTGGGAGAAGAAGAGAGAGGATAGAAGAGAGAGAAAGGAAGAGGAAGATTGATCGTGAACGAAAACAAGACGGAAAAAACGGGATTGAGGGAGATATAAAGACAGAAAATTAATTTGGAAGAGGGAGACGAAATCGAGATTCAAGAGATAGAAAGAAAATAAAGAAGGCGGAAAGGTAGTGAGATAGAAAGATCGAGAGAAGAAAAGAAAGGAATGAGAGGGAGAACGATAAAACTAGAGAGAGAAGGAGAGATTTTCGGGAAGAAAAAAAGAGAAAGAGAGAGGGAAAGAAAGAGAAGAAAGAAGACGAGGGAGGAAATATTGCTGCAAAGGCGAAGAATAAGAACAAGATTAAAGGACTGCGTTCCTATTTTACACTACATTCCGACGGGAAGAACGCCGGAGGAAATCTAAACCTAGGAGAGAGAAAGAACAACAGTAAAAGAAGGAAGAAGAAGGAGAGATCCCGAGAGAGTGCTTTTTCCTCTTTTATTCTCCTCTTCACCTGGGCTCCCATTTCCTTTGACTGGGCTCCAATCTCCTTACTTTGGACAACCCATTAAGCCTTTTAAAACTTCTATTTCGGATTATCTAGCTATCCTTCCTATTCTATAGTTCCTGAAAATTAGAAAAGCAAAAGGTATGTAGAATAAACCCTTTTTTGATGAACTAATAATCTACAATGTCAAGTGATGAAGTAGTAGAGGAGCTGGTGTATTGAGAGTTTAATGAAGTTAAATATCAGCAATAAATGGGTGGTTATAGCTACTATTTATGTTCTTATCACTCATCAAATCAGTTGGATTAGATAGTGCTAGTCTTTCCGGATAATTTTATGTCCTTCTCGAATATCCCACGAATAGGAATGTTTAGAACATATCTTTAAAGACTAGTGATCACTATATTATGATCTCATCATAATTCACTTAGTCATTGCACATGCTCATGGACTTCATTGCAAACATCACACAAGAATGCTAATGAATAGATTTCATTTCAATGAACATAAACAAGATACATGAAAGTGTGATTGGCTTATAGGCCACATAATAATTAGTGGTTAAGCATCATTTTTAAGGATTTAAGCAAACCCACTAAGATGACACCTTATTTATATATGATTTACTCTAATATTTTTGTCATGTGAGACTATGTTTTTATTTATTTTATATAGGTGATGAGGCACATTATAGAGCGCGCGATCACATGAGTTAATCACGATCATCGATTTTCATTTAAAGCGAGGGGTATATGGTGCATAACAGTTTGTCACTAAATCGTATTGAAATATTTTAATCTCAGCCGTTCATATATGGAGTTATAACATCTCAACTCAATGGACTCATATGGACACGGGGCTGCATCTCAAGTGCTTGAAGAAGATAAACCAATAGACGTTACGCATTATATCTTGTTGACATGCGACGTGATGAAATCTCAACGCTTCATCACGAATCTAATGGCCAGGGCTAAAAGGCCTTGATTTTCAATCTAGCATTACATTTGAGCTGTTGATTGAAGGTGAAGAGGAAAATCGAACGGTCACGCCCAATTTTGCCTATTTGTACGCTTCTTCTTCAACGATGTAAACCATTCTCAGATATTTCAAGTAATCGAACTGTTTATAATCCTCAATCTTTATATTTCTTGCTTTCTTCCTCTTTTAGACTCATTTTTGCGTCCAAGGAGTGTTTGACATCAAGATTTTGTTGAGAACATAGGGAGAATTTTCAGCTTGAATTTTGGATTTTAATTTTTCAAAATGTGAAATGAAAATCCTTGATCTGGTGATCAATTGGATCATTTCGAGCGTGATTTTAGGTTAAATTGCATGTTTTCTACCTAATCTTTATTTGTGTAATAGATTTCGAATAGTAGATTTCAATTGTGAAATGTAGAGTGGTTGAATTTTTTTGAATTTTAGTGTTTTCTCTCTCTTCGCGATCGATTTTTCTACCTTGATTTCACTCCTTGATTTCTCCATGAATTCTGATCCAAATCGATCTATTTTTGATTCCGTGGATTCTTCTTGGAGTGTTTATTTTTCAAAAAATACTTAAATCCCTAATTTCTCACCTCAATTTATCATTAGATTTGATCAAATTTGAAGAACACCTAAAAAATTCTCCTAAATCTTTGTGGATTCAACCCTTATTCATCATTATATTAATCATTTTGTGATTTAATCTTAAAATTGGTGATTTGGGAATTTATTTTGACACGAATTTGTGTGTTTTCAATGATCATGTGAATTCGTTTCATCAAATTTCCATAAATGTTTTTACACAAAGTGTAAATGTTTTTAGAAGTGAGCTTGTAGGCCTCTGAATCATGCTGAGAGTGTGTCATGAGGTTACCTATTACCAAGGCCACTCTTGTTCATAAGTCAACATACTTTCTTACAAGACCTCACATGCATATCTATCTTAAAAACTTTTAGACGAGGTCAGGTACCTCATGCATTGCAAAAGGATGTCGAGGTATCCTCATGAGGACATTATGTATCAATTGGATGTGCCCCCTAGGGATAAGAGCTAGAGCTTCCATCTCCCAAGTTTCTTCCTTAGTTTTCACAAGAGGGCATCAAAGGAATGAACTCAAGTGTGTCCGAAGAAGATCAAGCATCCAAGATAGTCAAAGGGTAGTGTCTACTTGAGATCCCCAAGAGGTCGTTCATGCAACGTATGGCGATTAAGATAACAAATAGTGCTACCATGAAACTAATTTTTGAGGAATTAGCTTGTTGGTTAGAAGCTTACTCGTACCATGAGATGATACTCATAGGCCACAAATATATGCCTTGCCGCCATTAAGAGTATCACATCATTTGAAAACAAAGAATGCAAGTTGATTAGGCATCACCTCTTTGAGCTATATGGTTGAACAAGTCTGCTTGTGATCATTCTAGCGAGAGCTTGATTGAGGATCTCATTAAAGAAATTAAGAGGGTGGATGATAAAGAACTTCCCTGAATTTACCTCACATGGCCATCAATTAAGGGGTGGCATTGCCGTTTCTCCAATAGGGAGAAACCGTTCTCCTTGACACAAGCATCGATAAGGTCGATAAAAATGTTGATGAATATGAAGTGCTTGAGGAGTTTGGTAAGGAAACTTCACTTGATCCTCTCAAAGGCTTTTTTCCATGTTCAGTTTGATAATTATCTTTGGAACAATAGATATCCTAATCAAGGAATTGTGTTAGTTTGAGAACTAGTATGATGTAATCATGAAAATGCCATCGCTTGACGAATCCCCTCTATTCCATTCATTGATTTTATTGAGGAAACTGCTCAATCAAAGTAGAATGATCTTGGATAAAACCTTGTAGAATACATTAAAAAGACTCAAAATCACATTGGGTTGGCCACCTTTGGTATAAGTGTATGGAAGGTGGCTTTCCAATTTTGCAGAAAAACTATGCTATGACAAATTTCCTTGATAGATTGAACTACATCCATGCTGACAATGTCGTGATAAGATATGTAAGAGCAAATGGAGACCATCAATTCGGGTCCTTGGTTCTGATCAATGGAGAAGACTTTATTCTGGATCTTCTTGTGGGTGGGAATGGTCATGATATCTGAATTCTCCTAGGGGTTCAGTAGGGTGGGTGATTAAGGAGACTATCTCCTCTGATATCTCAATCAATTGGGAGGAGAGGAGGGTACAAAAAATGCTTATTTCTAGTCTCTTGCATTTGAGATGTATTCTGGTTGTACACCTCTAGAAGCGATGTATAATCAAATCATGAGCGGTGCACAAAAGAAACAAGTGTTTCAATCTCCCTCTCGCAGACACTAATGCATTTTTTTATATAATATATTTCTTGTTGTCACACAACCTCATCTAGTTGCCTGCTCACTCAAACTCCCCTCTCCCAAGTTGCTTGCTCGCATATGCCTCTCTACCGTGCAAGCTCCTTTTTTAGTGCTTCAGCCTAGGTGCGGATATTCTCATATACATGTTTGTTCCACCATTTAAGGTAGATTTCAAGATTCCTAAACTCAATTTCTCAATGAGAGAGTTGGAAATGACCTCGAGCAAGTGACTCCATGATAACATGCAATTTTAACATGCAATTATACGATTATTAATAAAAATTAAGGTAAAAAGCATTCCATTCTTATGCATGTTATCATATTTTGAGTACATATCTATCATTTCATGCAATTTTAAGTTATAATCTCAAAATGCACCATTTTAGGGATTATGTATTTTTAATAATAAATTTTATTTCCATCTATATTTGAGATTATAATTGGGTTTTCATGTTAAATAATAAGAGAAAATAATTTTCTATACTCATTTATTTTTCTAAGTTCTAATTTCTAAGAGAAATGAGTATATTTTTTAAATAAAAAATGTATCATCTTATTATTTAAATAATTTGACTCTTTAGAATGATAGATAATTTTATTTCTGATCTACTGAAATAAATTTAGATTAATTTGGAGTTATATTTTGAAAGTTATGAATTTTCTAATTTATAGAGATTTTTGTATAAATTTTCTAATTTTTTAATGAATTTATTCGGATTTATTTTCAATTCAAAAGAATAAAAAAAAATTATTGCATGGTGATGTGGCAGCTGATGTGGCGCGGGCGAAAACGGCGTCGCCACGTGGCGGTGTATGAACATCCCACGTGGCACACACGTATGTGTGCGCATGTGTGTGCACGCGTGTGTGTGCGCGCATGTGTGTGTATGTGTGTGTGTGCGCGTGCGCACACGTGTGTGAGAGTATAATTAGGGAAATAAAGCTTCCTCTTCAAGATAACGCTATCTCTTTAAATCCCTTACACTTTATAAAGACGTCGAATTGCCTTAATTAATGTCATGTGGGACTATCTTTTTGTTTTAATATACGCAAGTGATGTGGCGTCATGTGGAGCGTCCGATCACGCAATTTAATCGCCATCTTAATCGTCACTTAATTGAAGGGGTACGGTTACAAAATGATTTCGTGCGGTCATTGAATACATGACGAGACTAAGTCGTATGGTCATTGAATATACACAATTGAGTGTCAAAATAAATTCCTAAACTTACCAATTTATGATTAATCAATTTAATTAATTAGTATAATGGTAATAAGGGTCGAATCCACGAAGAATTAGGGAAATTTGAGATATATCTTTAAAATTCGGTCAAATCGGAAGATGAATTGAGGTTAGAAATTGGGCAATTTATGATATTAAGAAAGATAACTCAATTGCAAATCCGCGGAATCAAAAATCAGGTGATTTGGATGAGAATTCGCAGAGTAATCAAAGTTTGAAGTTAGGAGAAAATTTGCATCGCGAGTTTGATTAAAAACATAAATTAAAACAAAATTAAACTTAATCTACTATTCAAAATGTTAAATTAACACTAAATGATGAAAGATTAAGATGAAAACACGCAATCTAACCCAAATTAGCCTTCGAAATGATCCAATTAATCGTCGGATGCATGGCTTTTCATTCCGCATTTTCGAAGATGAAAATTGGAGTTCAAGATGTGATTTCTTTTCTCTCTTTCGATCAAATTCCAATCTCAAGCACTCCTTGGATGCAGAAATGCATCAAGAACACGAAGAAATTGAATGGCATTTGAATTGGTGTCTGGACAGTTCGAATTTCTCGAAGATTCAAAGGCGAGTTCTTTCGTCGTGAAGAACTGCATTTAAAGAGGAAATTTTAGGCGTGACCGTCTGATGAAGAGACGCTTCACGATCGACGATCGTGATCACGCGTCTTTTGATGAATCGTTGCCTTCAATTGAGGATCATCCAATCGCTGATGGAGGGTCGAGATACATCCTCATCACGTGAAGAAAGAAACGCTTAGCTTCGATCATCCGTTGGATGTTGATCCAACGATCGTGAGATGTCGAGGAGTCCACCGATCGCGCGCGATCTCAGCCGTTATAACTCATGTGATTGACGATCACAATCAACTCACTTAAGTGAGCTTTTAACCACGTGCGTTGATCAGTGACCGGTGGGCCACGTGTCCACTGCATCGACGCGCGTCATTTATCGCGCTATTGATCCGACATTCCAAATCGCGCCACGTGTCCTGCAGCTAAAGAAATGACGGGAACATAGTCCCACACGGATAAAAAGATGAAGACTTGCGCATTTAAAAGGTAGAGCGGATACGACCATTACCTTAAATCCGAACTATCGGATGCTTATATGTACTATAACCTTAATATTACGATAAATATAAATAGCACATGTCACATCCGTGCCACGCAGGCACTCACGCGGGTCTGTGTGGCGCTGCCACATGGCCGTGAGTGCCACGTCGCATCCACGTGTACTCGCGCGATAAATGCACCCATTTTTGCATTTATTTTAATTATTTTAAACTTAAATAAAATCAGAAAATTCTAGAAAATTCTATAAAATTGTAAAAATCATAACTTTCAAAATACAACTCCAAATTAGTTCAAATTTGTTTTTTTGGATCAGAAATTGAATAATTTATCATTATAAAAAGTCAAATTATTAAAATAATAAGAGAATGAATTTTAATTAATTTAATACATTAATTTATCTTATAAAATAAATTTATAAAAATACATAAATGTTTATAAGTATCTTTTCTCGTTATATTTTCATCAGTAAAATATGATTATGATCTCAATTATAATTAGGATTAAAGATTATAATGTTTAATTATGTAGAATAATCCATAATTGGTGTATTTTTAGATCATAACATGAAATAATACAAAATGATAGAAATATACTTAAAATATGATAACATGCATATATTTGGAACGATTAATGCCTTTAATTGCATTAATAATCATGTAAATTATTGTATAAATAGCATGGCATCAATACACACGATGTCATGTCAAAACAAAGTCCAAACTTACCACTTTAAAGATTAATTAACGAATTGAAGGGTATAATGGTAAATAAGGGTCAAATCCACAAAGAATTAGGGAAATTTGAGAGATATATTTAAAATTTGATCAAATAAGATGATGAATTGAGTTTAAAAATTAGGAAATTTATAATATTAAGAAACATAACTCAATTGCGAATCCACGGAATCAAAAATTGAGTGATTTGGATTAGAATTCGCAGAGTAATCAAAGTTTGAAAATAAGAGAAAATTCGATCGCGAAATTGATTTAAAAACCGAAATTAAACTGAAATTAAACTTAATCTATGATTCAAAAAGTAAATCTAATGCTAAATGACGAAGATTAAGATGAAAACACGCAATCTAACTCAAAGTCGTGCTCGAAATGATCTAATTAATCATCGGATTCATGGCTTTTCATTTTGCGATTTTGAAGACAAAGATGGCTTTCAAGATGTGATTTTTCCTTGCTCCCTCGATCAATTTCTGATTTCAAACCCTCCTCGGACGCGGAAACGTGTCAAGAAGGTAAAGAAATCAAAAGACTCTCAGATTGTGGTGTCTAGACAGTTTGATTTCACTCGAAAATCCAAGGGTAAGTTTTCGTCGCGAAAAACATTCGGATTTATAGATGAATTAGGTGTAACCGTTGGATCTAACGGTCGATCGCGATCAACAGTAGGGTTTGCCTACCATCATCTGGTACCGATATCTGCCGATACGGTCGTCCTCTTACCGGTATCCAGTACCCAATACCATCATCCAGTTCTGGATGACGGGTATCGGATTAAAGGGGAGTTCGGGTGCGGTACTGGATGCTTCCAGTACCGATCCGGTACCGGATGACGATACTGGATGACGGTATCGGGAGATACCGGTACCGGATTACAGTATTCTCCCGATACCGTGTTCCATAAAAATTTTACGATAAAATGGAGAATGGAGATGATCAGATGAACGTGTTGAAGAGAGAGAGGTGAAGGAGAATTAGGACAAAGAGTTGGATGAAGTCATGAAGATTAGAGAGAGATAAAGAGAGAGAGAGAGAGAGAGAGAAGAAAAATAAATTAATTCCGCTCTCTATCTTCGGAACAGCGGAAGAACTAAGAGAACGCCGTTTGTAAGAACTAAATTAATACATGATCCGTTCGGAAGAACACCAGGAAGTGCAGATGCGGAACAGCGGAAGAACGCCGGAAGTGGAAGTGCAGCGGAATTTCCAATGCGTCGGCCGCCGGAAGTGCAGAACCGCCGAGGAACGCCGGAAGTGCAAGTGAGAGATGATGTAGAGAGTGAGAGAAGATGGTGAAGAAAAACTCATCGGCGTCGAGAAGTTCTCGAAGGACTCGTCGTCGTCGTCGTCGAGAGTCGGGAGAATTAGAGAAATTAGAGAAACTCGTCGAGAACTCGAGAAGGTCTCGAAGGACTTCACCGTTCACCCTAAGTTTTTTTAAAAAAACTTAGGGTTAAACGCAAAAATGGGAGGTTAAACTGGATGTCGGTATCGGTATCGGTTCCGATATCGATATCCGGTATCGACATCCAACGCTAGCCGTTAGCAGATGCCGGTATCGGATGTCGATATCGGAAACCGATACCGACATCCAATAACCGATACCGACATCTGGATGTCGGTATCGGCTACTGGAGGTATCGGGTACCGTTTAGGACCTTAACGTTACCCGATACCATTACCGTAACAGATACCGGTATTCGATACCGGTATCTGAACGGGCAAAGCCTAATCAACAGTCAGGATTGCGCGTCATTTGGTGAATCGGTGTGATTAAGTCGCATCCGTCTGATCGGCGATGGAGCGTCCACAGTGAGCCACATCGCGCGCTTGAAGAGACGCGTCGTTTGATTCGTTCGTTGGATCTTTATCCGACGATCGCGATAAGTTGAGGAGTCCACCGATTGTGATTAATCGTGACCGTTATAACTCCTCAGATGGATGATAACATGCATTTATAACTTAAATTCTTACCCTATTTAACTCATATTTATGCTTATTTTATGTGAATATGATGCATGTTATCATAGTTTTTAGGAATTTTCTCCATTGGTATGTCATTTCACTAAAGTCTATATTATGTATAATTTAAGGTTAATTTTATGCTTGATTGATGATTAATCTTTTGCAAAGTTATAATTTATAGAAGTTAATATCTTTTCTTGAATTACTTTGACTTTAGTGCATGTTTTTGAATGATAAATTTCAAGATGAAAATGTGATGATGATATTAAGAAGATTTCTTAAGAAATGATTTAAGTTAATTTTTAATTCATCTTAGATTTTTTCTTTGAAATTATATTTTAGATGGCATGATGTTAAAAAGGAAGAAATTTGTGATACAATGGAGAAAATTTGGATTAAAAACTAGTTGTATTTCTTAAGTTATGAAGTTTTGAATTTTATATCTTTTTCTGATTTTTATCTGATTTTTAGTTAATTTTTATCGAATTTTTAATGTTATTTCTTATTTAAAATCGCGAAAAGGGGGTTTATTTACCGCAGGACCATGGAGCTGATGTGGCGTGCAGAGCTGACGTGGCGCGCGGGACTAGCGCGGATGCGACATGGCACTGAGGCCATGTGGCAGGGCCGCGCATGACCCACGCGAGGCGCAAATGGCGCGGGTGGCGTAGACTCCCGTGAGGGGTGCCACGTGGCGAGGTCAGCAATTGGAGGGCCCACGGGTTAGTGGGCCGTGGTTAGAAGTTTGGGGCGGTAACGCAAATGTGTTACTGCGCCTAAAGCTTTATACTCACGATTTTCCGTTTTCCATTCCGTGTGGGACTATGTTCCCGTGGAATTGATCTTTTGTAGGAGACGTGGCATCACGGTGGGCGTCAGGTACGATCGCGAGGCGTCGATCGCGTGGACCCGAGTCCACGCGATTGAGATCAAAACACATGCGTCAAATTCAATTTAAGTGAGATTGATCTACCTATCACCTGGCGACGCGTGGACGCTTTGGAAGCGTCTGATCTTCATCGGACGGGCGAGGCAAGCGGATGACGTGGGACATGTTTGATGCTTCATCATTACACTTACGCGAGCAATCATGACCTTCCAACTACCCTGATCAGATCGGACGGCAATTTCGCGAAGGATTTCCACGCGATTGCGGCTCGATCGCAATGCGATCATGGTTTGATTAAACCGCGATCATGGCTCATTCGTGGTGCGATCGTGCCACACGATCACCTCACGCTGGTGGGCCACGATTGTCGTGAAATCGTGGCCACCAATCGGCGTTTATTCCCGGATCAAATGACCCGAATTTTTTGGGCAAAAATTCCCTTTAAAATCGATGTATGCTCTCTTCTTTTCTTAACTCTTGATTGATTCGTGAAGCAATTAAGCGAATTTGGAGCAAAATCTTGAGTTCATGATGATTCCCCTGCGTTTAGACTCAATCACGATCTGATTGGAGCAGGATTCGTCGTGATTAATTGTTTGATTTCATCGAATTTTCTCCTTCAACGCCGAACGTCCGCGAGGAAGAAATCAAGCAAGATCCACTTCAATCCGAGTGAATTGAAGCCCTATCTTTGTGGCAATCGGGTTAGTAGTGAGATTCGATGGATTATCAGGTGATAATTTGAGTTTTAATTAGATTTAGATATTTAATTTTCAGTTTTAGTTCTTAGTGTTCTTTAATTTTGCCCAATTTTAGTTTGAGATTTTTCTAATTTTGAAAAAAGGATATCTCTCTGATTATAATTTTTAATCATCTGATTCTAATTTCATTGGATTCCTTATTTCATCAGCTTTTCGTGGATAGCAAATTCATCGAATTCCGAGCTCATTTGACCCCTCAATTTAACGTTTGACCGAGCACTGTTCATTTTCAATCCGAATTTGATTGTTGACTTTCGGGGTCAATTACTTTCAAAATATAAATCGGAATTCGATAATTTTAGTCTCTTTAGAACCCTCTGGTTCTTAGATTTCTATTGATATATAAATTTCAAGATTTGGATATCATTTGGCTAGTCAATTTGAAGATTTTATGTGAAGTGTTCATTTCGGGAATTTTCTAATCTTTGATTTTCAATAATTCATAGTAAACCGATTTATCATTAAAAAATCATGAATCTTATATTAATAAATTCAATTTTCTCTCTAGTTTCCAAATATATAATTTTCATAATCTTTTGACATCTTTTGGTTCTCTGATTTTATAGAACTTCGACTGTTGGTCAAAGTCAATGCTTTGACTTTGACTTTGAGTTTTCTCTATCAAATCCGAGATCTTAAATCTTAAAATTTCTTATTTAGTATACTTATATCATTTCTATTTATAATATCTTATTTCTACTTCTTTAAAACCTCTTTTAAACCTAAGTTTGACCAAGTGAACTCTGCAATGAAAGTCAACCTTGTTCTCTGTGGATTGACCCGATACATACACTTTACTTGATTTTATATCTTTATCTTTGTGAGGTTGGTATTATAAATTTTGTTTCACCGACGTTTGTGTGGTTTAACGACCGCAAAAAACGCTTCGTCAATGGACCGTCAAGATTAAATGAGATTTAATCCAATCGATGTTTTATGAGATGCTGCCACGTACCCCTTGAGTAAGTGACATCTGACGCACGTGATTAAATCACACGATCGGATGTCCCACGTGTCGCCACGTCACCTGAATTAAAACATAAAAGCGTAATAGGCCCACACAGAATAAATAAAGGAATTTAATCGCGTTTATAAGATACACGAATTTGGAAGGTTAGCTTAAATTTGATTACAGATGCTGCTAACCCATTTATAATTCTGAGCATACGTGTCATGCACACACACACGTCACGCACACACACACGCACACACACGTGTCCACGTGTCACACAGATATATGTCCGCGCATCACCACGTGGCTTCGCTCTGCCACGTCAGCGCGCGGTAATATACAATCCTTTTTTAAATTATTTAAAACTGAAAATACAGTTAAATAAATTCAGAAAAATTCTAAAAAATTCCTAAAAATTAGAAAAATCATTAATTTCAAAATACAACTCCAAATTAATTTAAATTTATTTTGTTGGATCAGAAATTGAATAGTTTATCATTATAAAAAGTCAAAAATATTAAAAATAACAAGAGAATGAATTTTAATTAAATAAATACATTCATGTATCTTCTAAATTAACTTTAGAAAAATACACGAATATAAATAAAGATCTTTTCTCTTATACTTTAATTATTAAAACATAGTTATGATCTCAAATAGAATTAGGATTAAAATCATATTGTTCAATTATGTATAAGAATCCATAAATTGATGTATTTTTAGATCATAACATGAAATTATGTAAAATGATAGAAATATACTTAAAATATGATAACATGCATACAATTAGAACAATTTATGCTTTTATTTGCATTAATAATCATGTAAATTTATGTATAAATAGCATGTTATCACACGTGACGCACTTTGGTTCGTCGGTGAATCGTTTTTAAATAATTTAATATCAGTCGTTCATCTGAGTTATAACGGCTGAGATTAGATCAAGATAAAATCGATGAAACACATCTGGAGCGTTAGATCAAGATCAGACGTATGGTGTTTCATGTGTTTTCTCTTCACACGTGATGTGGCGACATCTCGGCGATCCATCTCCAATCCAACGGACGTGATTTAAGCGTAACGATTCGCATATATGCGTTGCATCAAAGCCGATGATTGAAGATTCAACGCTGATCCGATGGTTTTGCCCAATTCTCCATATAAATTGAGATGTTATTCGACAATGTAAAGTATTATTAGATGTTTTTCAGTAATTGAACTGTGTAGACACTACCATCCTTTAATATCTTGCCTTTCTTCTTCTAGACACATTTTTGAGTCCACGAAGGGTTGAAAGTGAGATTTCGTCAAAAGAATAAGGAGAATTCACCTCTAGAACACCGACGAGCGTCTTCAAAATCGCGAAATGAAAAGCCTTTGATACAGCGATGAATTGGATCATTTCGTTTTCCTCCTAATCTTTCATCCTATATCATTAGATTATAATTTAGAATCTTAGATTTAGTTAATTTTATATTTCTCTCTCTTTGGATTCAGAATATATATTGACTAAAAATCAAATATATAATTTAGAAAATAAAAGTGTGTTGAGGTTTATAATCAATGAAGTTATTAAATTTAGAGATTTATTTTGATACACAATTTAATTAAAAGTGATAATGCTTCATGAAACATACGGTAAAAAAATATAGAGTTGAGTTTTAAAAAATGACTTAAATTTGACTTTGAAATAGATTAAATGATCTTTGGTTTCAATAATTTATCAACACTGAAGTGTTTCCTTTGAAATTTGAATAATGAAAAAAAAATAGATGAATAAAAGAAGAAGATTTAATGTTAGAATTTTGATGGATTATGATTGTTTTGAAATTTTAGTATAAATTACAATAATAAAAATTAAATTCAATTTGAAGAGAGTAGATAACAACTTTAATTTGAGTCGTCTCCAAAAATGTGACACTCAAGTCAATCCTCTACTTGAAATTTCAATTCTAATATGAAAATTAGGGAAAGTTTTGTAAATTATTTACAACTAAAAATATAAAAAAAATCATAATACAAATAAATAATTTAAATTTTTTGGAGTTGATGTTTATTTATATCTGATATTAAAAAAAATTTGCTTCTATTTGTCAAATTCAAATAAAGTGTCTAGGAATCTATTAGAAAATCAACCATTGAATTGAAGTTAATAATAAGGTAAAAACTACCAAGATTAGAATTAGAATCACACACATACCTATTTCAAATGGGTGTGACTCTCAGCTTTATCTTAACAAACCACAAGATGACTTAAGGAGGCTTAACATTGGGCACCATAATTGCTTTTGGGAAAACCAATTTAGAGTGATGTGTGTGCACATCTTGGAGAGCCATGTAGAAGAGAGAACAGATCTGAAAACTAAAATTTAATGGAGCTTTTGGAATGATCAAGAGCTTCCCTATTGTTAGTCACTAGATCCAATGGCTAGAAAGTTCATTGATCTCCTTTTTGAATGCATATTCTCTCTCTTTCTTTCTCTTCACCATGTGGCACAATTTGGCCCTCACTCACAAATTGATGGAAGGTGTATACACTCTCTCCTCCTACTTAACTTTAAAATAGGGATGATGTGGCACATGATGGGATTTGATGCTCAATAAGCCTTCAAATTTAAACCAAAATAATGAATGTAAAAAATTACATTGAATTGAACGTTCAAAACACTAAGGTACCAAGAACTGATGATCCTATCATCTAGTATAGATTAAAATATATACTTACAACATTCATTGAAGGAGTTTTCAATGTTTATAAAGTATCATTGGATGATTGGATCTCCTCTTCAACGCTCTTCACAAAGAGAGAAAGAGAAGAAAGGAGACAATTCCTACAATATGTGTATAGGCACCTTTTTTATGATTATTTTCCCTTGACTTAAAGATATTAGGTATGTGAAATTTTCATAAAAACCCTCATAATTATATCTATATCTACAAAAATTCATAGACCTTATATGTGTGACCCTCTAGGTCCAGATTTTTCTCTAGTTAATACGTTCTTAGACCCAATAACACCTTATTGGGTAACTGATAACATGTAATTTATATCGGTAATTACATGATTATTAATACAAATTAAGGCATAAAACATTCCATTCTTATGCATGTTATCATATTTTGACTACATATCTATCATTCTATACAATTTAAAGTTACAATCTCAAAATGCATTATTTTAAGGATAATCATGCATAATTAAAGACTATATTTTAGAGTAGATTATTCTCATATTTATTTGAGATTATAATTAAGTTTTAACTGAAAATAATAAGAGAAAATATTTTTATATACACTCATTCATTTTCCTAGTTCTATTTTACAAATAAATGAGTGCATTTTTTAGATAAAATTTGTTCTCTTGTTATAAGCTAATCCATGATCGTGCTCATGTATATATATGTGATAAATGCCAATATTTTTACCATGTAGAACTATGTTTTTGTTTTTTCTATGCAGGTGACGTGGCATGCTTAGAAGCGTGCGATTGGCGTGAAAGGAAATGATCTAATCTTAGCCTTCTATTTTCACTAAAGTAATGGGTGTATGCGGTGTGTTTTTGTTGGACGATGATTCGCTTTATTTAACATTGTTCAATCTTGGTCCTACATCTGGGAGTTATAATGGTTCAGATTGAACATGCTCGATGGACTCTTTTGGACACGTGACATCATTTCAAGCGTTCGATGGACATCAAACAGTAACTGTTACACGGTGATTGCTCTTCACGCGATGACACAACGTAACCTGAACGCTCCATTGAGGATCCGATGGCCATGACTTAATGATTGCGATTCGTCACTTAAGGATTAATCACGGCCGTCGATCGAAGATGAAGACATGATTGAACAGCCACACCCAATTTCAACTCTGTTTATACTCTCTCTCTCTTGAACAAAAAGTGTATTTTTGGATTGTTTTGATTGATCTAACCTTTTGGATAGCTCAATCCTTGAATCTCTTCTAGCTCAATTTTTTATTGATCTTAATTTCTTCCTCTTCTAGGCCCATTTTTTGCATCCAGAGAGTGCTTGAAATCAAGATTTCATTGAAAGAATAGGGAGAATTCACAGGTTGGACTCCCAATATCCGTTTTCAAAAATGCAAAATAGAAAGCCCTTGATTGGACAATCAATCAGATCATTTCAAGTGCGATTTTGGGTTAGATTACGTGTTTTCCTCTTAATCTTTTGTCACTTATCATTAGACTTTTATTTTGAAGCTTAGATTAGATTAATTTTTAGCAATTTTATCGAATTCTCTCTCTTCGCGATTATTTTCTATCTCTTGATTTCACTATTTGATTTCTCCGTGAATACTGATCCAAATTGAGAGATTTTAGATTTTGTGGATTAGTCTTGGAGTCTCTTTCCAATATTAATTTCCTTAATTTCTCACCTCATTTCATCAAAAGGTCAAATTTGAAGAACACCTAAAAAATTCCCCTAAATCTCCTTGGATTCGACTCTTATTCATCATTATACTAATCAATTTGTGATTTAATCTTAAAATTGATGAGTGTGGTAATTTTTTTGATATGAACATATGTGTTTTTAGCAACCATGCAAATTCGTCTCATCAGCAACCTTATTAATTATCTACATAAATATATAAATTAATTAACTAATTAATCAATTTAACCAAATTGCTAGTTTGAGTTACATCCCCAAAGGATGCCAAGCTACTCCATGTGCCTTAAGAGATATGGAGTATAAAGGAACTCTCATATGGAACCTTTCTATCATTGATTCTTTGGGTGTATATGATCCTTTGTCTACATGAGACTCATGAATGACTAAAGATATTGTCAGCTTTCAAGCTCTTACTAGTCACTCAAGTTTGTATTGATGCATAGAGGAAATCATCGAGAATATCTTCTAAGATATTTCCACTACCTTGGCCAAGGATTTCATTGCATCTCATTCCTTGAGTCAATCTCCTCAATACCAAGGGCAAACAATCTCATCTTTACTACAGGATGATATGAATCTGCGTGATCATTGAAAACACATGGAGTCGTGTCAAAACATATTCTAAACTCATCAATTTAATATTATAATCAAGAATTTAAGAGTATAGTGGTCAATAAGGGTCGAATCCACGGAGAATTAAGGTAATTTTGAGGTATTCTTCAAATTTGATCAAAATCAGACAAGGAATTGAGGTGAGAAATTAAGGATTTTAGTAATTTTAGAAAGAGAACTCAAAGACGAATCGACGGAATAAAAAATCACTTGATTTGGATCAAGATTCGCGGAGAAGTCAAAGAGCAAAAAATAAGTAGAATTTCCAAATACAAAGAGAGAGAAACCAAAATTTAATATAAAATTCGACTAATCTATGATTCAGAATGGAAATCTGATGTTACAAGAAGAGAAATTAAGAGGAAAATAGACATTCTAACCCAAAATAGCACCCGAAATGATCCAATTTATTTCCAGATCAAGGGCTCTTCATTTCATGATTTCAAAGAAGAGTTTCAACATTCAAGAAGCGATTTCTTCCTATTCTCTCCACAAAATCTCACTTTCAAACACTCCTTGGACGTGAAAATTGATCTAGAAGAGGAAAGAAGGAGATTCAAGGATTGAGATGTCTACACAGTTGGATTACTTGAAACACCCCTGAATGCCTTACATCGTAAAAGAACATGTGTATTTAAAGGCTAAATTAAGCATGGCCATTGGATTTGGCTCTTCATCTTCAATCAACGGCTCAAATCAAACACTTTGATCCGAATCGTTAGCATCAAGTCTCATCTGGGCAATCAGAGATGGAGCGCCCAAATGAAGTCGAGTCATCGCGTGAAGTTTGATCGTCGTGTAACGTTTGCCGCTCGATCTTCATCGAACGCTTGAGATGTCACCATACATCCATGGAAGTCTATCTGGAGCATTTAATCTCAGCCGTTATAACTCCTCAGATGAACGGCTAAGATTAAATCATTTTAAAATGAATCATTGCCAAATCATAGTGCACCACGTATTTCTTCATTGAAGTGAAGATCGACGACATTGATTAAGTATGCAAATTGAACGCTCCCTGTCGCGCTACGTCACCTGCACATAAAAATAAAGAAACATAGGCCCACATGGTATAAATTTACACTAAGTATCGGGTATATAAACAATGTGTATTAATGGGCTTAGCTTATATCTTGAAAAGGATGCTTAACCCACTAATCACACACGCGCGCGTGCACAGATGCGCACACATATGTCACCACGCTCACGAAGTGTTTTGTGCGGTCGTTAAAACACACAAATGTCGGTAAAAAAAAATTATAATCTGAACTCACAATAACAAAGATATAAAATCAAGTATAGTGTAAAGATCGGGTCGATCCACAGAGAATAAGGTTGACTTTGATCGTAGAGTTGACTTGGTCAAACCTAGATTTAATTAGGGTTTTTAAGAAATGAAAATAATGTTTAATTAATGAAAATACTACAAGTATGCTAAAGAAGATATTTTAAGAATTTATAAACTAATTTTAAGAAGAAATGTCAAAAGTCAAGGTCAAAGCGTTGACTTTGAAAAAAGAGCTCAAAATATTACGAAACTTATATATTAAGAAAAAATAGAGAAAATGGAAATTTTTGATATATAATTCGTGAGTTTTCGAGAAGAATTGGATTTATTATGAATTCTTGAAAATCAAAGTTCAGAAAAATCTTGAAATGAACACTTCAGTGTAAATCTTCAAATTGACTAACCAAATGATATCCAAATCTTTCAATTCACATATGACTAGAAATCTAACAACCAAAGGATTCCAAAGAGACCAAAATTGTCAAATTTCACCTTGTATTTTAAGAGTAATTGATCCCACAAGTCAATGCCCAAATTCGGATTGAAAATGAAGAGTCAATGGTCAAACATTAAATTGAAGGGTCAAATGATGATGAAATTTTACGATTTTGCTATCCACGGAAAGTTGATAAACAAGGAAAGTAATGAAACCAAAATCAAACGATTTGGACCTAAGATCAGGGAGAAATCCTTGTTTCAAGATCAGCAAAAATCCAAATCTAATTTGGGCGAAAATGAAGAACAAATCGATTTAAAAACTAAAATTGACTACTAAAATCTAATCTAAATTACAATTATTGCACGATGAATGATCGTTTCACACTACTAACCTGATTGACGCAAAGATTGGGCTCTAAATCGCATCGATTAGAGTGTATTTGATCGGTTTCTCCTTCGGCGTACTTTCGGCGTTCAAGGGGAAAATTTGATCAAATCTCACGATGATTCGTGATCAATCCCGCCCTAATTGGATCGCAACCGAGTCTAAACGCGGGGGATCACGAAGAACTTAGGATTTTTCTCAAAAACCACTTAATTCCTTCACGATTCAATCAAGAGTTATTTTACAAAGGAGGAAGAACACCGTTTTCTAGAAAATTTCCTGCGAAAATCTTGGACCGTTTGATCTAATGAAGAGCGGTTGGACGGCCATGATCGTGCACTGAAAGTGAGCCATGATCCCACGATGTAGACCCACGTTCTCCTTCTTTTTGCCCGTCCAACCTTGATCGGAGCCTCCTTACGAAGACACGTGTCGCCAGGTGAGTCGTCAAAAGCGCGGTTCAATCGTAGCTGTCCGTCGTCACTTAAATTGTGATTTAAAGCACGTGTTTTATTGATGATCCGATGGACCGAGATCCATCGTATTAACGTGTGATCTTCTGTCAGCTTTTAATCCAACGCATATCGCTTTGCCACGTGTCCTGGAAAGGAGAAATTAAAGGGAACATAGTCCTACACGAAAGAAATGGGCGGAAAATGCGCGTATAAAAGGAGGAAGGCTCTTGAGCCTTTGAGTTACCGCCCCAATAAACTTACTTGGGCCCATTATACCCGTGGGCCCATCACTTGCCAGCCCAAAGACCCTCTTGCCACATAGGCACCACCCAATCGTCCGCGTGGACTCTCGTGGCCTTGCCACACGTCCACACCACATCAGCGCCACACCGGCGCCCGCGTGGGCTCGCGTGACTCTGCCACGTGTCCTACACGCAAGTAAACTCCTTTTTTTGCAATTTTAAATAAGTAAATAACTCCTAAAAATTCTAAAAAAATTGAAATAAATTCTAGAAAATTCCAGAAAATTCAGAAATTAATATCTTTAAAAATATAATTCCTTTTTTACTCAAATTTTCTCCATTGGATCACAAATTTCTTCATCTTTAATATCATTCCATCTAAAAGTAAAAATTAAAAGAAGAATATAAAATGAATTCAAAATAAACATAGATTATCTCTTAAGAAGTCTATTTTATATCATCTCAACATTCTCTAATTGAAATTAATTCTTCTAATCATCTATTAAAGTCAAAGTAAATCAAGGAAAGTAATTAATATCTATTTATTTAATCTTTGAAAAAGATTAAACATCCATAAAGCACATAATTAACCCTAAATAATGCATAAATATGGACTTTAGTAAAATGGCATACGAATGGAGAAAATTCAGAAAAACTATGATAACATGCATCGTAATTACATAAAAGAAGCATTAATATTAGTTAAATAAGATCAGAATTTAATTTAAATATGCATGTTATCAAACACCCCGTGGTATAAAAATGATTTTTAAATTTTCAAAATCCAAATGAATCCAAAATAAAGTCAGAAAAATTCAGACAAATTCCATGAAAATCCCTAAAAATTAGAAAATTCGTAACTTTAAAAATATTACTCCAAATTACTCCAAATTTGTTTCATTAGATCAGAAATTAAATAATGTGTTATTCTGAAAAGTTAAACTTAATAAATAACAAGAGAATAAATTTTTATTTCAAAAATATACTCATTTGTTTTAGATAATAAACTTAGAAAAATAAATGAGTGTATATAAAATATTTTTCTTTTAGTATTAATCATTAAAATCCAATTATAATCTCAAACATAAAATGAGGATTATCTAATATTTAATATCTCTATTTAATTAATCATGATTATCCCTAAAATAGTACATTTTGATATTATAACTTAAATTTTCATAGAATGATAGATATATACTCAAAACATGATAACATGCATAAGGATGAAATATTTGATGTCTTAATTTGCATTAAAAATCATATAATTTTGTATATAAATTGCATGTTATTATTACACAATCACCTTTAAGGATTTCATGTCGTATCTAATATATGATGTTTTGAAAATCTCGTACTTGGGGATTTATAAGGTTTAATGTGAACATAGTTGTCCATCCACATGGTTTCTTCGGTGTCTTAGGTCAAAGGACCACATACACAACTGTGACATGAATAAACTTGATTGAAAATTAAGTATAATACCATTCAAGGATTCATATCAATCAATTTTATGAACTCTTTCTCAAAAGAGTACCCAATATTTATCCACACCAACGGTTGTAGGATTAGTCATACTCATGATATGAGTCAAATCAAAAAATATTTTTCTTTTTAAATAATTCGATGTCCTTCTTTAATGTCCTATGAAGAGAACTATTTAGGATATATATTTGAAGACTAGTGATTACTATAATATTAGATCATTATAATTAACTTAATCATCATAAATGCTTCATTGCAAACATAAAATGATTCATTGCTTCATAAATGATTAATTAACTTAATCATCATATTGTATTTCAATGAATATAAATGAAATGCATAATTTCATTAGCACATTTGTGGTCGTTGTGCCCTTCATAGAGGGTGATTGGATCGGCAGAAATACATGCGATCACCTCTAAATTTTATTGTCTTTTTGGTGAATTATCTACAATTTCTCATTTTAATTGACTTCTTGGTTTTGCTTTTGATTTTTGGTGATCCACCAAGTTCCTTTCCTCCACTAGGATGAAAACTTCCAAGATTAGGTCACATTAAACCATAGGGACATTGAATTTGAGGCAAGAAACTCATGCTTGAATGTGGAACTTCATTAAATATTTTTTTATTAAAAAGCCTCTCTTTTTAATAAGTCAGATTGATTCTTCATCCCATTGGGTTATTTATGAGTTATTTTATATATAAAAATCATGATATTTTAATTCTTGAGGAAATATTCTCATCTTAAGATGCTCTTGGGCTACTCCAAGATAATTATAGGTCATACATATATCAATTAACTCTTCAAGAAACTCTATAAGGCTTCTCATTTTAATATCCCATAAAAAATAATGAATTATTGAAGCATATGAGAGTCGATTCTAAAGGACACACTATCAACTAGAGGGGATGATATCCTAGTGTAAGTTTAGCTCTCAATAGAATCGGAATACTCTCTTAGCTTCATTCTCCTAACTGCTTGATCTGTGAGAAGACTTTGGTTTCGATTAGGGTTTTTCTCCATTGTATCCTCTAAAGATTGTTTTGATGATGAGAGCAAGAAAATCTAGAATTGCATATTCAAAAGAGAGTATATAGGTCCTTATATAAAGAGTGAAGATGAGGTGCCCAAAATAAGCTGAGAGCCCGATACCACTGCCAGACACTCCCCCTCAAGCTTGAGCATAAAAATCAAACATGCCCATCTAGGTACACATGGCTTCATAGGAGATCCCGGCTGGACTCTTTGTGAAGACTTCCGTAAGCTGATGAGATGATGCCAAATGAGGGGTGGAAATAACTTTAAGCATAAACTTGTCCCAAATATAGTGGTTCGTAGGCTCATGAAAGGTGAAATTGTTAACGATGAAGATAGTGACTTGATTATCACAATGCATGGGCACTGGAGAGGGAGATAAGATGTCGAGATCTTTGAGAAATGATCAAAGCTATACAATCTTATGTGTGATCTTTGCCATAGCTCGATACTCAGACTTCGGGCTAGATCATGATACCACCTTCTATTTCAATGACCACCGACGTTACCTCCAATATATGTGCAATATCTTGTAATAGATTTATAATCTCCCTTATCACCTACATACACGAAAATTAGAGTACGCTTTGATATAGAGATGATCATGTCATCTATAGATGGGCCCTCTTCTTGGGGCTCGCTTTAATGTATAGTAGATCATGTAGAGCTCCCTCCTAGAAAACTCATCAAGGTTCCTATATGAACTGACTTAGAACACTAACCTTGTACACCATATCAAGGCGAGTGATAGTGAGATATATCAGCTTGCCCACTATTCTTCAATGGTGATTAACATCCTCAAGGAGTGGAGACGAAGTATCCCAAAACTATAGGCAAGCTTCCATAGGCGAGGTCTCCAGCTTACAACCAATAAGTCATGTCTCATGAAGCATTTAAGGGTATGCTTTCACTAGGTCAAAGCTAACTTCCTGTCTTGATGCGCAAACTCAATCCCAAGATAATATCTTGGACTTCCCAAAACATGGATGTTGAGGTTCTGTTGTAAATAAGTCTTGGTAGTAAGAATACCCATGTCATCACTGCTAGTTAGAAGAATATCATCCACATAGACTACAAGAATGATGAGACTGCCCTTAGTCTTCTTAGTGAGCACAATAGGATCAGTGGTGCATGATGTGAAGTCAAAGTTAGAGAGAAGAATACTAAGCTTCACAAACCAATCACGAGGACTCTGTTTGAGCCCATAAATAGCTCATTGCAAAAAACACATCTTGGAAGACTCCCCTTGAGTAACATACCCGAGTGGTTTCTCCATAAAGACTTGCTCTTCAAGATCAACATAAAGGAAGGCGTTAAAAACATCTAACTAGTTGAGAGACCAAGCATGATTGACAATGAGAGAGAAGAGCACACAAATAGAGTGAAGACGAATGACAAGGGAGAACGTTGGGGTAAAGTCAATGCCATATGCCTGGGTGAAACCTTGAGCAAGTAGATGAGCCTTGTGACGTGTAATGGTACCATCATGATGATATTTGAGGGTGAAGACCCACTTTGTATATGATAATGTTGGCACCTTCTAGACAGGGAAAGAATTTCCAAATCCCTTGAGAAACCAAGGCCTCCACCTCCGAGTCCATTGTCATTTTCGATGCAAGTACCTGTGCCGCCTCAACATGTGACCTTGGAATCGGCTTGAAGGCTATCGAAAGGGAAAAGGCACAAAGAGAGAGAGAGAGAGAGAGAGAGAGAGAAAGTTGATCATAGGAAATAAAGTGAGAAATGGGATGGTGAGTACAAACACGTGTACCCTTGCGAAGGGCTATGGGAAGGTAAAGATCATCTAAAGAGGGATGTGGAGTGGGGTCTGGGGATGATAAGTTCATGTTAGAGGAGGGGCACAATGGATCTGTATCCGGAGCAAAGTAGACAAGTGGAATCGAGGTGACAAGAGGAGAAGGAGAGGAGAGAGGAAGTGGAGGAGGGAGAACAGAAGGGAGGGATTTGTAATGGCCACTAGGGGAGGGAAGCTAGGTAGAAGAGATGCAATGACAAGAGACAGAGAAAGCGAGAGAGAGGAGAAGAAGGGAGAAATCTCATGGAAGGCGACATTGGCAGAAGTCACATAATGACGGGTCTCAGGAAAGTACACTAGGTAGCCCTTCTATGTCTTGGAGTAGCCAACAAATATGCCTTTAAGAGCACGAGGGGCGAGCTTAGATAAGAAAGGAGAGTGATCTTGGACAAAGGCAACACATCCAAAAACCCGAGGAGGAAGGGAGAAGAGAGATGTGGTGGGTAGGAGACAGTCAAGGGGACTAGCGCCACTAAAAAATCGAGACCGAGTGGTCGTTGAGAACACACGGTCAAGAGTCAAAATAAAGTCCTAACTTACCAATTTCAAGAATAATTCACGAATTGAGGGGTACAATGGTAAATAAGGGTTGAATCCATAGGGAATTAGGAAAATTCTTGATGATCTCCTCAAATTTGATCGAATTGGACGATGAACCGATGATAGAAATTAGGCATTTTGAGAAAGAGGACTCGAAGACAAATCCACGGAATCAAAAATCACTGAATTTGACTTTGATTTCACAGAGAAATCAAAGATTGAACAAAGGAGAAAATAAAAATCGCGAAATAATGAAATTAAGAACCAAATTCAATCAAATTACGATTCTAAAACAAAATTAAAAGCTATACGAAGATAGATTAGGATGAAACACAATCACTAACCCACAATTGTGATCGAATTGATCCTATTAATCGCCGGAATCAAGGCTATTCATCAAAATTCATAAAATCGCAATCGTGGAGTTTAAGCTTCGATTTCTTCCTCTTCGATCATTGAAATATTGATCTCAAGCACTCCGTGGATGCAGAAATGAGTCTAGAAGCAATTGGGAACAAGAGATTCAAGAGATTTGGTGTCAAAACAGTTTGATTTACTCGAATTGCTCTCAAATTCTTTACAATCTCGAAGAATATCTCAATTTATAGGGTGATTTGGGTGTAACCGTCTAATCGGCCTTTAATTCGCGATCAACGGCTCTGATGAAATGCATCAGATGCGAATCGTTACAGTTAAGTCATGGTCGTTGGATCTTCGATTGACGGCCGAGATGAAGCCATGTCGTGAGTGTCATAAAGACACATCAAATGGTCACCATCGGATCGCGACCGGACGTTTTTGATGCGTTTCCCTCGGTTTAATCTCAGCCATATAACTGACGAATGGAGACCGCATGGTTGTCAATTGCACACGGTCTTGTGTCAAAAATAATTCCAAACTTATCAATTTGATGAAAATATCTCGAATTGAGGGGTATAATGGTAAATATGGGATCGAATCCAGAGCGAATTAGGAAAATTTATGATGATATCTTCGAATTTGATCAAATATGGTGATGAATTGATGATAGAAATTGGGAGAAATGGTATATTATGAAAGAGAACTTGAAGACGACTCCACGGAATCAAAAATCGTCGAATTTGACTTTGATTTCACAGAGAAATTGAAGATCGAAGTGAGGGGTTATTACCGAAAATCGGAAGAACGATATTAACCAAATTAAAAAGAAATTAACTCAAATTAACAACTCTAAAATGACATTAAACAGTAAGAGATTATAGATTAGGTAAAAACACGATCTCTAACCCTCGATTATGATCATATTAGTCCAATTAATCGCCGGAATCAAGGCTTTTCATCAAAAATCCAAAAATTGTGATCGTGGAGTTCAAGTGTTTATTTCTTCCTCGTTGATCATCCAAATCTTCATCTTAAGCACTCCGTGGATGCGGAATTGAGTCTAGAAGCAATTGGGATCAAGAGATTCAAGATATTTGGTGTCTACACAGTTCAATTTGATTGAATTTCTCTCGAATGCTTTACAAATCGGAAGAACATCTCAATTTATAGGGATTTTGGGCGTAACCGTCCGATTAAATTGATCAACGGCTCTAATGAAACGGTGCATCGTGAACCGTTATCGTTAATTCGTGGCCGTTCGATCGCGATTGGATGCTTGAGATGATGCCACGTCGATGTGCGTTATAAAACGCATCAAAACCGTCGTCGTTGGATCGCGATCAGATGCTCCTGATGTGTTTTCCGTCCGTTTAATCTCGACAGTTATAACTCTTACGATCAACGATGCAGATTAGACGTGATCGGTGAACCCCGATTTAAGCCACGTGTGTCCATCTGATTTAAGTGAAGATCATTGACCGATCTCACATGTGCGATCGGACGTCCCATACGTCGCCACGTCGCCTCCTCATCGCGATCGATCGAACGGCTCTGATCGCGCCACGTCACCTGCGCGCTTTAAATATTCTGAAAAATTGATATTTAATTAGAAAAATTGATTTTTAATTGTGGAAAATCCTTAGAAATTCATTACAAATTCAGAAAAATTTAGAAAATTTCTTGAAAAATCTCTAAAAAATAGAAAATTCATACCTTTCAAAATATAACTCCAAATTTCTTTCATTTGATCTGAAATTTAATTCTCTATCATTCTCAACAGTCAGAATTAATAAATAACAAGAGATTTAATTTCTATTTTAAAAATAAGTTCATTTCTTTAAGATTTTAACTTTAAAAAATTAAATGAATGTTTATAAAAATGATTTCTCTCATTATTTAACTTTAAAAACCACTTATAATTTCAAGTAAAGATAGGTTATAAAATTATTTATCTTTAATTCATCATAATTAACCCTAATTTAAAGTATTTTGAGATTATAATGACTTTTTCATAGAATGATAGATAAATACTCATAAATATGATAACATACATAGAAATGAAATCATTTATTCCTTAATATGCATCAATAATCATGTATTATCATGTCTAATTAGCATGTTATCAATAACTCCTTTGATCAACAGCTTTGATTAAATCGCTTAGAAAACGATTCGCCGATGAATCGTGATGCGCCACGTACCCCCTCGCCTTAAGTGAAGATCAAGAATTGAGATTTGATGGCGCGATCGGACATCCCACGTTGCGCCACATCGCATCGCGCCCTTGATCATCGATGGCAATCGATCGAACACTCCAGATTGCACCACGTCACATGCGCGCTATAAATAATATGAAAAATCAATTTTAAATTAGAAAAATTGATTTTTAATTCTGGAAAATCCTTTAAAAATCATTAAAAATTCATAAAAATTCATTAAAAAATCTAGAAAAATCCCTAAAAATTAGAAAATTCATAACTTTCAAATTATAACTCCAAATTAATCCAAATTTCTTTCATTTGATCAGAAATTGAGTTATCTATCATTCTATAAAGTCAAATTTAGTAAATAAAAATAAATTTAAAAATAAATTTCTATTTCAAAAATAAATTCATTTATTTAAGATTTAAAACTTTAGAAAATTAAATGAATGTTTATAAAATGATTTCTCTTATTATTTAACTTTAAAAACTAATTATAATCTCAAGTAAAGATGGGTTATGAAATTATTTATCTTTAATTCATCATAATTAACCCTAAATTAAAGTATTTTGAGATTATAATGACTTTTTCATAGAATGATAGATGAATAATCATGTATTATCATGTATAATTAGTATGTTATCAGCCACCAAGGGGAATAGAGGGAAGCCGATTTTGGAGATATGTGGCAATCATGAGGGCATCAAACCAAAGGTAAGATGGGAGATGTGTCTCAATCAGTAGAGTGCGAAAAAAATGATATCAAGGAGCAGACGGTGTTTCTGCTTAGTGACACCATTTTAGTGCGAGGTTTGAGGACAAGTGTTCTAGTGGATAGTGCCATAATCAACTTAAAGGGTACGAAAAGAGGTTTGGGAAAACTTGAGAGCATTATCAATATGAAGAATTTTAGGCGTAGTGAAATATTGAGTGACAACCTCCGTGATGAAGTGGGTGACCATAGTGACAACCTCATAGAAAACACGGAGAAGGTATACCAAACTCACACGAATCTAGTCATCAACAAACACAATATAGTAGCAATGACTTGAGATAGAGGGGGTATGATAGGGACCCAAACATCATAGTGAAGAAGATCAAAATATGTGAAAGATGGGATGTTATAATGACTAGATTAAGAAGACTGATGATGTTTGTCCAACTGACATGACTTGCACACAAATTGAGTTAGAGAAAGCCATGGTAACATCTTTTTTAAAATTATCAAAACATGGATGGCCTAAAAAGCGTGGCCACAAAAGGGAAGAAATAACTGTAGATGTAAAAAAAGAGCTCAACAACTCAAGGAGGGTTCATTAGAGGCTGGCTCATAGATGCCTTGCACGTTCTCACAGCCCAAACCAATCATCTATCTGATGTACAGATCGTAGAAAATATAATGACAAGGGAAGAAGGTACCTGTATAGGGAAGAGCATGAGTGATGACACTAATGGAGAAAATTTTCACAGGGAAAATGGGAATATAAAAGATTTGATGAATAGTAAGGGAATTAGTGACACGAGCAGTACCACGGCCTTGCATCGGACAAGGTCCATAGTTAGTAATGGTAACATAAGGATGGGAAGGGGTAGGGTGATATGACAATAAGAGCGAGGAAGTCCTAGTCATATCAGAGGAAGGCCTTGAATCAATAATCCATGATGGCAAAGAGGAAGCAGGGAGAGCAGATGTACTTGATGTGGAGGTAGCTGAAAATGAGGCGAGACTAGCTAAAGAAGAGTTGTCGATACTCCCAAAATGGTGAAGTGCTTTTTACTCATCTAACTTCAAGGTCACATGATATTGTAGAGTAGGAATACTAAGCAAAGTTGGAGAAATGGTAGCCAAAAGAGTCACAACTGCTTGGGCAGTAGGAGTCTTGCCGCATTGCTTCCAACATTTGTTAGCAGGGTGATTTTTCCTATCACAGTAAGGACATGGCATAGAAGAGTTTCAGTCGCACCCACGAGGAAGACAATAGCCATCAGGGCGAGTAGGGAGACCATCATTGTGAACCTGAGAAGCCAAGACCATCCAAGCTGAGGGAGGAGTCATATGGCATATCCTTATAAACGTGATGAGAAGAGCCGAGGAAGGTGTAACAGTCGTGACGTGAAGAGTGGCAGAGAAAATAGTAGTGAGGCTCGATACACTATCACCAAAGAGAAGAGAGTCCCTAATCTAGGATGCAATAGAGGGACAAAGCCCACTCAAGTAGATGCTAGCATAGAGCTCCTCACAATAATGTTGCAGTACCACCAAGTCTATGGTGGTGGTTGACAAAGGTCGACCTCTTGAAGTAAGGCCTACAAGCGGGTAAAATGGGCATGAAGAGAGAGATCGCATTGCAAGAAGGGATTTGAAGATCTCAACCACATGACTAAAGTGCCTCTAGTTGGCATACATGGTCTCAATGGTTTGCCAGGAGGGGGCACACCAGCTTGATGCACGCAAGAGACTCAGTGATACTCGCTTGAATGTTTTGAAGCATCCAAATGATAAATTTTTAGTTTGATTGCAACCAAGAAGCATAAGATGGGTCGCAAAGCCGTGGAGGCTCGTCTGTGAGATGATGAAGAAGACTATGAAACTCAAGGAAGAGCTCAAAACCTGATGTCCATGTCACATAAATATGTCAGCTAAAATTATAAGTATGTCGAGTAAGTTGTGTTGTGATAGAAAGATGGGGCACAGAAGTTGACATAGTAAGAAGTACTAAAGGTGGAAGAATTAGCGGAGTGTTGGAACCCGGAGCCGATAAGGCTGGAGAGAATGTAGAATCCCCAGATGATGTCATATAGTGTTGGTGAAGATCTGATAATATGTTGGAACAATGGATGTAGGTGTTACTCCAAGTGCATCGTTTGGAGTGATGCAACAACATAGAGGCTTGACGGCAGAAACAGCTAGAGATGCTGATGGAGAGGAGAGTGCGCTGGAAAGGGAGGAGGTATTGCGTTGAGAATGGTGATTTCAACACTAGATGATGGTGGCGATGGCTTATAAAGTGTCATTGATCCATTCATTTTCATCATTATAAATGGGTTTTAACACATAATCATTGTTAATATAATACACATTATTATATCTTTTATGATATTTTTAAATCATTTCATTTAAATCATATACTCAACTTGCATCTATTTGGTGCTAATTTGGTCAACAAATTAGTAAATATGCCCTTTCATACATCATTCTTTTCAATTGCTTATGCCATGAGACTAACCCCATTTGACTCTTTCAAAGTCAAGTGGATGAATTCTCACATTTTCTATGAGTTATTTAGATGTAGGGACATAGGTATGCAAGTAGGGAAGCATGGATATGAATGACAATAAGAGGGAAGAGGAATCATCTATCCACTAAATTTGAACACCAAGCCAACCATATTTTTATGAAATAAGTGATAAATGAGGTTTGGATTTGGTAGAGGGATCATCATAATGTTTTTAGGATGATCCAAAATTGATTTAGAGTGAATATTGGGTCAACCTCCTTATTTTAACGAGGTTGGGAAAAACTTAATTTTTTTGTTATGATTTTAGATGAAAAGATAGAAGATTAAATTCTTGATCTAATGTAGAAATTTTCATGGAAAAAGGAGTTGCATTTTGTGAGATATTCAATTTCTAAGTTTATAGATTTTTCTAGATTTTTAGGGACTTTTTTCGATTTTGAGCATATTCATAAAAATATCCCTCTTATTTTTTAGTGAAAATTATAAAAATACCCCTCTAATGTTTGAAGTGTAGACTTACGCTCTTATTGCACAATCTCAATCAACAACTAGGATTTCTCTAAATTAAAATCATGATATGTCATGATCGAGAAGGAGTTTTGAGCTGAAATTTTTATGGATTGAAGAATCGAGCTGGAAAAAAAATGATTTTAATGATTGGACTCTTTTATCCCTCTCTACACTCAAACCCTAGGAACCCTACTTATAAAAGCCTACATTTTCTCTCTACTTATGTTTTTTGGCTCTCTCTTAGCATCATGCTACCAGAAGGAAAGGGAGAGGAGGTCAAGGCCCAAAAAGAAGCATTTTTGTATGCTCAATCTTGTAGTGGAGAAGAGAGCAAGCAAGGATTGTGATTGAAGCAGATCGAGCATCACCCGGACTAGGATGAGCATACCAATGGGGTTTGTACAAAGATCTAGATTAGATTTTGGCTTATAAACATCTCCATATAAAATATACAAGTGTTTTCTTTTTGTTTTTCTTTTATTGTAGTAGCTTTGACATCATCTCCATGTGCATCTCTCACTCTCACCCTCGCCGTGCATTTATCCATTGCTACCGCCATATATTCTTATCATCTTTCCATCATATTATGTCTATTTTCATCTCTATTAATCTAATTATCTCATCTCTTTCCTAATTTCTATTTTAATTCTAAGATAAACTTAAAATTAGCTCTCATACTCGCCTCCACGTACTCCATTTCCTTTGCACATCTTCCTTCGTCCTCATCTTTATTTTGAACACAAAAACTCATTACTTTAGCTCCTTGTAGATTCGACCCTTGTTGACATTATACTAAGTAAGGAACTACATTTTATTGCATGAAATTGATGCACAACAATGACAAAAAAAATACACGCAATCGATAACATCAATGGCGAGAAGAGTTATTTCTATAATACCATGTTGAGGATAAAAGCAAAAAACCCTAGAATTACATATGCAAAAAAGAGTATACAAGTCCTTATAAAGAGAGTGAAGATGAGGTGCCCAATTGGTCAAGAGCCTGATACTACTATCGAATAGATTGCTCTTCTACTTCAAAGGTATTAATCTTAGGCTCTAATGTAGATAAGGTTTCACCTAGGGTAAGTTCAAGGACATGAGGATAGAGGGGTCACCTTTTCGTTTATATAAAAACTCAAATAATTGGTTAGTCAAGGTTAGTAAAAAAAGAATTAAAATAAATCAAACTTTAGAAGGGATTAGAAAATCAAATAACAAATGAAAAAATGTCAATCTAATAGACACCTACCTCCCCAACAATGACACCATTTTATATGTGTAAAATCGTGGTTGTTAAAATTATAAATTCACATATTAAAAAATTATACGCAATTCTTCGAATTCGGAATAAAAGTTAAATACAATAGTGAGTCGAGGTCTAATCCATTGGGAGGAAGGTCAAAATATTGAAATAAAGAAATATTTGTGGTATTTTTAGATGAAGAAAGTATAAATGATCGATGAAAATAGGAAGATATACACTAGAAATGAAATGTACCAATCAAAAACTTTCAAACTGTTGGGATATGAGGCGTGAGAAGCTCTCCAAAATTTTTGACCAGAATAATGATTACATCGGAAGATGTTAACTGAAAACATTCAACAAAGTTGAAGCACCCAGAATAGATGATCTTATCATCCATTCTAGATGATCTTATCATCCATTCTAGATGATCCTATCATCTAGTATAGAATAAAATTCATACTTACAAGGATCATTTGAAAGAGTTCTTAAACTGTTCAAGCGTCCAGCCTCTAGCAGTATCCACACAGTCTCTAGATGATCAGATCTCCTCTTAAATACTCGTCACTACAAGAGGAAGAGAAGAGATGGGAGAATTTTACTAGGCTTGTATAGGCACTGACGAATTGAGACTGTGAGGTCATTGAAAACAAATGGTCAAGAGTAAAAAAAATTACCAAACTCACTAATTGTATAGTGGTGAATATGAGTCAAATCTATAGAGAATTAAGGTAATTTCGAGGGATGTTTTGAAATTTGATCAAATCGGACGATGAAATGTGGATAGAAATTAGGGGTTTTGATATTTTTTGGAAAAAAGACTCAAAGACAAATCCACGGAATCAAAAATCACTGAATTTGGATCAAGGTTTGCGGAGAAATCATCAAATCAACAAGAGAGAAATTTCCAAAAAATAAAATCGCAAAAAACCAAAATTGAAATTAAAATTGACTCAAATTACGATTTGAAAATGAAATCTAAAGCTATATGAAGGAAGATTAGGAAAATGATATCTAACCCAAGATTGCGCTTGAATTGATCCAATTCATCGCCAGATCAAAGGCTTTTCATTCCCGAATTCGAAAAATGATCGTTGATGTTCAAGAGCCGATTTCTTCCTATTCTTTCAACAAAATCTCACTTTCAAGTAGTCCGTGGACGCAGAAATGAGTCTAGAAGCGATTGGAAGCAAGAGATTTAAGGGATTTGGTGTCTAAACAATTCAATTACTCGAATTGCCCTGGAATGCTTTACAATGTCGAATAACATCTCAATTTATAAGGTGATTTGGGCGTCACCGTCCGATCGTGTATTTAATCTTCGATCAACAGCTCTGATGAAATGCACGATTGCAAATTGTTACGACTAAGTCATGGCCATTGGATCTCTGATAGACCGTCGAGATGATGCCACGTCGCACGTGTTATAATTAACGCATTGAACTATCGCCGTTTGATCTCGATCGGACGCTTCATATGCGTTTCGTCAATTTTAATTTCAGCCTTTATAACTCCTCAAATCGACGGCTGAGATTAAATCATTTTAAAATGATTCACCAGCGAATCAGATTGTGTCACGTACCCCCGCCTTTAATAGACGATCAACAAGCATGATTAAACGTGTGATCGGACGCTTCAGATCATGCCACGTCACCTGCACACTTACAAAATCAATTTTAAATTTAGAAAAAACTAATTATAATCTCAAGTAAAGATGGGTTATGAAAATATTATCCTTAATTCATCATAATTAACCCTGAGTTAATGCATTTTGATATTATAATAACTTTTTTGTAGAATGATAGATAAACACTCAAAAATATGATAACATATATTATAATGGAATGATTTATGCCTTAATTTGTATGAATTATCATGTATTTTCATGTTTAATTAGCATGTTATCAAGCACCTCGATTATAGCTATACTCCCCTTATTTATAGACTTTAGGAATGAGAAATTTTCACAAAATCTTTATTATTATGTCTATATCCACCGACGTCTATTGACATTATGTGTGCGACCCTCTTACTCCATATATCTCACTAGTTAATGACTCTATCAACCCAATAACACTTATTGGTCTTCCTTATCAATTAACTATTTTAACATATAGATTAATTGACTAAGGATCAATTTAACCCAATTGATAGGTTGAGTCGCCAACTCGGTGGGTGCCAAGCTACACCACGTGCTTTGGGAGATATAGAGTATATTAGAAATCTTTCATGGAACCTCGCCGTCATTGGTTACCGTGTACATATAATTCTTCATTTGTGCGAGACTCATGAATGACTTAGGGTATAGTTAATTGTCACACTATAATCAATCACTCAATTTAGTACTGATGCGAGTAGGAAATCATCTAGAACAACTTCTCTAATATTTCTATTACCTTGGCCAATGATTTAACCACATCTCATTTCTTGAGTCGATCTCTTCATATACTGAGGGCGAATGGTCCCATCTTAACCACTCAATCACCTTCAATGACTTCATGTTGTATCCAATCTATGAAGCTTTGGAGATCACGTGGCTAGAGATTCATAAGTCATAGTCAAAACACGATCATCCATCCACAAGATGTCTTTGGTGTCTCAGGTCAAAGGACTACGTACATAACTGTGACATGGATCAACCTGATTGACAGTTTAGCATAATACATTAAGGGATTCATACAGATCAATTGAGTGAACTCTTTCTCTAAAGATTACCCACTATCTATTCTTGGTGGCTCTATACTAATGGCCACAGGATCAATCATACTCATCACATGAGTCAGATGATATAGTGTTATTATTTCTAAATAATTCGATGTCCATGTTCAATATCCCACGAATAGGAATATTTAGAACATATGTTTAAAGACAAGCGATCACTGTATTATGATCTTATCATAATTCACTTGATCATTACGTATGTTCATGGACTTCATTGCAAATATCACACAAGAATGACAATAAATAAAAGTTCATTCAAATGAATATTAACAAAAGATGAAAGTGTGATTGGCTTATAGGCCACATAATATCCACAACAAACTCCTTTCATAGACCTTTGATCGATGGTAAAAATGTGATTTAGGGCTTGAAAATACAAAAATATTGATGAAAAGATGGGAGAAATGAAAAAGATCAATGGAAAATGATTATAATATACAGATTCATGATTAAAACACACTATAGCGATGTTCTTCTATCAAAACACGCCCGTGAGAGCCTGTACTTTTTGCGTGGACTTGGCATCTTGTATCTAACATGAGGAATGACTAGAAGAGAGAATAAACTCACTAGAAATGATGTTTCATACAAGAAGAATGATCAATCGATGTCGTATTTCCTCCTTGCTAGCCAATACTAGAAACACAAAATGAAACATTAAAAACCTTAATTTTGCTATGTCAGAATTTAAATAATCCTAAGTATATCTATAGAGCTTAAAATGATGATCTTGCCCACAAAATTTAAGCCCACATCTCTATCGGGATCATGAGATATCATGATTCCAATGCGGAGCATTTTTTGTTGTTGATTTTTCCTTTAAATTTACTTAATTGATTGTTAACCATGCAATTAATCATGATCAAAGTCGGAAGCTACTATATTACGCCACATGCCAGCTTATGATTCATTGCAAGAGAGAAAGAGCAAGATTCCTGTTAACCGTTAGATTGCCTTTAATAACTACAAAACACACATGATTGTGTCATGTGACTGTGCGACAAGAGGAGATCTAGAGGACCCGGTCTACGAGATCCAACGATCCACAATGTGACATGTGTCACTAAGAAAATATAAATAGTCCCACATTAGATTAATGAAAAGTATTTTGGGCCTTAAATACCGAGGCCCATTAAGAATTTAATAAAAAATAAAAATATTTCTAGACTAATAATCCCCTTAATGGCGCCAAGTGTACGTTGACTGGGCCCCAACGTGGTGTCATGCCTACTCATCACGTGTACATGATGCTACATCAACATGTCCAAATAAAATTAATTTTTCTGAATTTTAATTCCTGAACATTACTTTAAAAAAATCTTTAAAAATTAGAAAAAATTAGAAAATTTAAGAAAATTACAAAAATATACAAAAATGATTAAAAACCCCTAAAATTTAAAGTATTCATATCTTTTCATAGAAAATTCCTTTTGGATGAAATTTTTATCATTTTGATGCTCTTTTTGCCCTATTTTTCATCATATCACCTGAAATAAAATATCAAAATGTTAAAAAAGGAAAATTTTGTATTAGAATTATTTGTCCTCCTCATTCCTTGTTGATTCTCTTTAATGCCTACAATAACAAAACTCATGCATATATGATTAAATTATCTTTGTTTGACCTTTGAAACAGTCTAATGTCAAAGATTTTGTTAAATTTAAGGCAAATTTACATGAATTCGGCTTATGAACGATATGATATGATAAATGTAAAACTATCATCAAAATATGATAATAGGTACAATAATTATGTTAATTATGTTTTAAATCCATTAAAAAATAATCAATTGAGCGTGTAAAAATGTGTGTCATCACGAAACTTGAGGAAGCTCTATATTTTGCTCTCTTTCTTTGTTGGTGAAGAGTGTTGAAGAGGAGATCTAACCATTAGACAATGGTAAAGATATTGCAGGAGCCTAGACACTTGAAAAGCTTCGAAAACTCATTTAATTAACCCTATAAGTATGAACTTTAATATGTTTTATGAAACTTATGATAGGATCATAAGTTTTTGGCACCTCAGTGTTTTGAATGTTTAATTCAATATATTATATTGAGTTTGTTGTGTTGATAAAAAATTTGAAAGCTCAGCAAGAATTAGATATGATAAGTGATTGGATCTAATGCTTAATAGGCTCTCAAATTTTTTATTTAAACATTGAATGTAGGGTAATAGGTTTTACACTATCCATAGAGGGGATTACAAGCAAGAAATAGATCTAAATCCTCAAACAAACCCCACTTTTTATGATAGTCCAAGCCACTCCTTTTCCTTCTAGTAAGTTGATGCTAAGAGATAGCCCAAAATATTCTGAGTGAGAAAATATGGGTTTATATTGGTGAAACTTTTAGGGCTTTCGAGGACTCATGGGTAGGGATAATCCACCCGTGGGATCGAGGGTGGAGATGCCTTTACTCTTAACACCCTGCTTAACTCATTCCTTAATGGAAGTAGTCGGGGCTCCCTTAACTATTTCACAAAGAAGTGGAACCTTTTCTCTTTGAAATGGGTTGGGCACGACCTTAAAAGGTGGTGCCCTTCTCATTTCAATTTCAAATTAGATTGGGCGACACCCTTAAAAGGTGGCCGACTCCTTTTAATTAGGATCTATTCCTAAATAAAGGGAGTCCCAAGAAAAAAAAGGGCTTGAACCCCTTTTAAATAGGCTTATATCCTATTTAAAAGGGATTAGTTAAGGGTTGACCTAACTTTCCTAAAAAATAAGAAAGTTGACCGCCCTTTGACTTCCTAAAAATGTGGATCTGGCTAATTTTTAGGATGATCCATCTAATGACTTTAAAACCTAGTTTGACCAACTTTGACCATTAATTAAATCACTTTGATCTCATTTAACAACCTTTGACTCGATAATAATGAAATTGACTTGACTCCTACAAAGAGGAGAGTTCCTTTCCTCCTCTCTCTCATTATAATTTGTGTCTACGTTTGTCTACATATATGTATGTTCTCGTATCCACACAACTCATACAAATGGGAAAATTTAACCACTTTGACTTCTATAAAGTCAAGTGGGGTTACTCTAATAATATAGATAAAATGTAGATGATGATGATGATGATGCATATTTGGAGATTTTCGTATGTATGCCATAGTCAATCATAAAGAAATAGATATTCGCATTATTAGGGTCTTAAGCACCTAAATATGGTGTATGATGCATGGATGTAACTTTCATTTTAGATTTATCAATGAATCATATGATTTCTAAGATCATAGACCCTTTCACCTCTTCATTAACTCGATATCATGATGGCCCTATTTTGAAGAATTCTTCCTCTATTAGGAGACTTTTGATATCTTTAATGGATCTTCAAATGTTAATGAGCCATATAACATATACTTTATCCAATACAAAAAATTAAGTGAATTACTAGCAAAAAATATAGTACAATTCTAACCAAGGTTAAGATATAGAATACATAGATATGATCATATATGTATCTACACATGGTCATATATAGATGATATTTTAAATGTAATAATAATATTGAAGTAGATGTGTGGTGGTCATGCATGTAAATGAAATATATTTATTCTCTACATCTGAAGGCATATGATTTCACAAAAATATAACTATTGTATGTAATATTCACGTTGTGGAAAATGGAAAACATATGATGATATTGATTAAGGGAAAGAAGATAGGAGAAGAGAGACTTATACGGCAGAGGAGAGAGTAGCAAATCTAGAATTATAAAAGTGTCACTATGGGCCATGTACACTCACACACATAAAGATAGAGATCTAACCTAAAATATCAGTATATTGATGATAAACTTATTTTAATGAAATTTTCTGGCAAACAAAAATCTAAATTCATCCACATTTATAAATTGTAGGTTAAGCCCCAATTGATAACTTTACGACCAATAACCACCTTGGCTATGTTAATGCATGTATAAATTGTGACAAGACCAATGACATGATGATTAATGAAGTTTAAAAGATGAAAGTATCAAGATCTAATGATCCATAATTCCATAAATAATTCCATTATATAAAATCATAGAAATCTCAACTGCATGTAAATCTCAATAAAAGGCACACCTAAATTTAGATCAATCCACACAAATTTAGATAAAACTGAAATTACTAAGAAAATTCACTAGATTAGAGGTGAAAACATAGATGAGCATCAAATGGAGTATAAAATTTATTAAAAAATTCACTTCAAAACGAGGAGGAAATTTATCTTGAAAAAGTATTTTAAAAATGATCAAGGAAGAGAAAATGATAGTGGAATCCTTTTAGGAACAAAAATAAGAATATCGTGTAAAGCATGTGATGAATATGTTAGAATTATTTTCCTTATTTATTCTCTTCCTGTTATCTTCTTGCTTAAAGTTTATTCCCAACTAGTGGCACAATAGAGAAAATGAACCTTCACCTGTCTTCTCTCTTTCAATGGAATTCATATTAAAAATATTTGAAATTGTAGCAATCTCATATAAAAAACATACATTCAAATGATAAACATAAATCCACACAACGATCTCATGCTATATATGTATATGATAAATATTTTCATGTATTTGATTATTATCATCCACTCCTCTTCATTCCCATGATTTCGATGGTTTGACTTTGACTTTACTCATATCCTTGTGATACTTTTTACTTTCCCAAATCATTAGCCCACTACCATTTCTCATACAAATTTAGACTTTGTATAATCAAGGATGTTCAATTCATTTCTTCTTTCTACTAAGGGAATTCATCAACATTGATGATAGACTCAATATTTTTTAAATTATTGGAGAAAATTTCCTAAAACTTTACTTAACTTATTATTGTAGACTACTAAGTGATGAAGACATCAAATACTAACATATTTTAAGGTGTTAGGCTCTCAATTGATAGAAGATCACATGGGGCTACTAAAAATGATTCACTATCAGGGTTTGAAAAATAATTTTTCAGATAGAGTTTTGATTCAATGGGGTTTTGGGGAGTGCAGAAAAACTTGAAGGGGAGTGAAACATTCTTAACATGAAGGGTGTCTTCCAAAGATTATTCTACCATCTAGCTAGGTTAGATCAGACTAGGAGTGGAGCATAATCCACCTTCAAAACCCCAGATTCCTAAAAAAAATGGGATGATTTCTGACCATTTGACAGAATAAAATGAACTATCCAAGACTATGTGGACACACTATACTCTATCAAAAAATAAAATTAAAGATCCTTTTATAGCCATGGTCAAATTGAACCAATATGTTCTTAAAAGTCTATAAATTGAGCATTAACCAGCCTCAGGAGCAACATTTTTCTATGTTCCTCTTCATTGTGGATTAAAGTTCCCATCATATTTTCATTACGGACTAAAAAAATCATGATAAATAATTCTTTTGAGGAGAAAAGAACCATTTGTTCCACATAATCGCTACTAGAAAGAATACTAAATGAAAAAAATAATGTCCAGTGTTTTGAAACATCCATGGAAGCAAGCATATAAATATTTTCAATGAAGTATAATCCATTTGAAATTTTTCAATGCATTTTCTTTAGATTCCATAGAAATATGTTGTAGTGGAAACATTTGGAACAGTTTCTTTCATTCATTCACATGGAAGGATGGGCCATCAAGATCATCGATCGACCTAAAATCTATCAATCAGATGGCCATGATTCGAAGAGGGAAGTGTATAAGTATTTTCAACTGCACAAAGTTCCCAAAAGGTTTCCAACCACTTTAAAGACTAGAGAGAGATTTCATGGAGCCCCTCCCCTGAGCCTTAGAGCTGGTCCATGCTGCAGTAGATGGTTCCACGGAGATAAGCTGCTCAAAACCTTGAGACGGTTGCTGCTCAGCCCACAAACCATTGTTGTAAAGAAGGCTTTCTAAACCCATCTGCCGAGGATCGATTAAAAACCCTAATCCTTCCTGTTCATTGCAGCTCTGATCAAAGCACTGGTGAACCTCCTGAGCTCCTGCACCTAGAAAATATTCCAAAAGGCAAACGCTTAATTTAAAAAAAACAGGGATTTAACTTCTTTATTCACCTCCAAATGTCAGAAGAACACCGTCCTGCACAGGATTCAGAAGTGGTTGACCTAAGGAAAAAGGGCCGGCGGAGAGATCTCCATGGAAATTAGCGTATTGGTAGACGAGACGGGGAGAAATGGTCGGTGGGAGAGAAGGTGGGATGTTTCTCTGGTGTTTTCCTTGGTATACGGTGTGACCCAGAAGCTTCTTCTTGAGTTTTGTGTTCCAGTGGTTTTTGATGTCGTTGTCCGTTCTTCCTGGAAGCTGGCTGGCGATAACAGACCACCTGCGGAAGAAATGTAGATTAAGGGAGGATGAAACTATTTAGCATGCACCATGGAGCTGGTCGGAGCTAAGAAGAACTGAAGCACTCAGCGTTAGAAACACGGAAAGGATAATCTGATTATCCAGTCGTTCTGGTCGACAGAGAGAGAAAGAGAGCTTCTACTTCTGATTATCCCGCCTTCCTCTCCGAGATAGAGAGAGAGAGAGAGAGATAAATAGATACATGGAGAGAGAGCGAGAGCGAGAGATGCATCAAATTTTGAGACCGAGTTTGCAGATGATCTCTTCTTAATGTGGAAGATATGGAAGGGAAAGCCAGAGAGAGAGAAAGCTACTTCAGATTCTGACATTCAGTCTGCAGATTATCTCGTCATACTGAGAGAGATTGAGAGATAGAGAGAGGGTGGCTTCCGCCGAGTTTATGCCTTATGGCTACCCACCTGGTGGCGACTTTAGCGTTCTTACAGAAAGTTATGGAAGAAGAGGAGAGAGAGAGAGAGAGAGAGAGAAAACCTGCTGCCGATTCTAGCAAAGAGATCACAGATTATCCTGTCTTCTTCATCGGAGAAGGCACCATGTTTGATGTTGGGTCTCAAGTAGTTGAGCCATCGAAGCCTGCAGCTCTTCCCGCATCTTCTAAGCCCTTGAAATCACGCAGAAAATATTCAAAGATCAAACCAGGAAGAATTATTCATCTTATCTAGCTCACCAGCTTTGTGAGGGAGAGCAATCCAGTTGCCTCCTGTGCCGTATTTCTCCATGAAGTCTCTAAGCTTCTTGTCTTCTTCCGGCGACCATGGCCCCTTCTTCACATTTGCCTTGTCGCAGCATGGAGCTCTCCCCATCTCGACTTCTTGTTTCCCTATCTTTCTCTTGCTCGAGAGTTTCTTATTTACGAAGGGATGAGAGAGAAATGATAACTGGTAAGTCAAAGGATAGGCTGTCTCAGATCAATCAGTTCGTCGAGCTAAGGGGTCCTTTTTTTAAGTAGAGAGAGAAAGGTTTGGAGAGAGAAATAGAAATCTGTCATATTTCTTAGAGTCAGAAGACACTGCAAACGTCTGACATACTTCCTTCTCCGTTTCAGAATCCAAAATGAGAAGAAAACAAGGCGTCAGCTCTACTTAAATATTTTGTTCATACCCTGATTTTAATCTCTCTCTTCCCCTAAACTATTGCTGAGAGGGTCTTGACTTGAACAGCTCCGCGGCCATGATGGCTACCTGGCCAACAGGCGGCGCGCTAGCTAGGAAGGAAAGGTCCGGCGCCATTCCTGTGAGTTACATCAGGCGATTGAACTTTTGGCTCTTCTATTCCTCATTATTCTCTCTGGATCTTCGTCTAGTCTTCTCGCCTTACCGTCAGGTGACCTCACCCTACAGAGCCCAACACGGCGGCGCCGCCGGCCACGATCCACGGGATGAGAGAGAAAGTTAAAAAGTTAGTGAGAGATAATTGGATATATAAATTTAGAGATAGAAAGTTAAAGAGATAATTGGAGATCTAAAATTAGAGGGAGAGTTACCGACAGACAGTTAGAGGGAGCATAATAGATTTAAAATAGAGAGAGAAAGATACTGAAAGAAAAGTCGAGAGATGACTAGAAATTTAAAATTAGAGAGATGATTATAGATATATACAAGTAGAGAGAGAAAGTTTCTAAAAAATTGGAGAGAAAGAGAGAGTAAGAGGTCAAATTGATGTGACGTGGTACAGAAGGACGATTAGGTCAGCAAGACTCGTGTGGTAACCATGAAGTCCGAGCCATCTCCTCTGTCAACTCTCTATCTCTTCTCTAAACATCTCTAAACGTCTCTCTCTCACTAAGTATTTTGTCTCTCTATTTTTATATGCATGCTTCTTTTTTTCTCTATCTATCTATCTATCTATCTATCTATCTATCTCTCTCTCATAAGTTAAGCTGTGTGATGAATTTTCTCGTCATGCTGATTTCGATAGATAGTTGCGCTTTCACTTTCTTGCCTGGGAGGAATAGATTCTCCTCGGCGTTGTCCAGTGAAGCCTTCGTGAAGAATGGCTCGGATAGGTTGACTTTCTGTCCTAGACGGGAAGACTCACCACGTTTGAGTGGAAATAATATGTAAATGTTTTCTCTCTCTACGTGACAGGCAGCGGACAGCGACCTCAAATGGGAAGAAACCCATGATTGTGGAGAGAGGAGAGAGAAACTGTCGTGTTACGGAATCCAAGAGATTTGCCGAGTCATGAATGTTCCGGCAAAGTACGCAAATTTCGGCATACACGTCAAAGCAAGCCCTCAACGTCTCTCTATGGGGTCTCCCTTGCTTTCTCTCTCATCGTTATGCTTTCGGAGAAAACCGACCCGGAGACTCGAGTGTCAAAAAAGCCACGAGAATTAGAGAGAGAGACGTTGACCTCTGAGACTATGATCTTCGTTCAAAGGGAGAGAGATTGTACGCGAAACCCAGAGTTAGAGAGAGAGAGGGATATAGATAGAGAGATAAAATGTGAAGACGCGATGGTCAACTTGAGTGATGAGAAAGGTCAGTGGGTAGAGTATCCCAGAAGAAGCGGGCTGACGAATCACGCGTTCTTCAGTGGATCTTTTCTTCCAGGATCTAAGCTCGGGAAACACACGGATAGCTGACCAGAAAAGATGGATTTTATCTTCAGAAATCATCTTCGTGAGATGGGTTTTTAATACCAAGAACGGCGGCGCCGCCCCTTTCAAACACTGAGAAAAATAACGGAGACTTGTTCTTGAGAGACGGCGTGGAAGCTCGATCTGGCGGGCCTTGAGATACTGGTTTTGCAGGCCCGTTAGAACAACAAGATCAACGTAGGAGGAGCAGTCAATCTGAAGGGAGTGAAGTAAAGATTTTGTCTCCATAGTTCTTGCTCCATGTATTGGGAGTTCCGTTCTTTCTTTCATCTCCTTGGCCTAGGAGAAGAAGAATTCTTCTCCTCTCCTCCTATTCTCCTTCCTCCCCGTTGTTTTCTCCTCCAATTTTCTTCTTTCATCTGTGACTTCAAGTCCCAAACGATCTTCACCGTCTAATCCTCATTCATTTGCGTCCACTATTCTCTTTTACATTTATCAACTAGGGTTCATCACACGTTATCAGAGCTGACGACTCTGCCCAAGGACCTTGCCATCGTTATAGCCATTGTGGGCGCCATCCAACCCAATCCGCCACCCTACCCAAGCTGCAACCTGAACCAAGCCACCACCTAGACGAAGCTGTCACCCTGCCCATGTTTCTACCCTAATTCTACTTCTTCTATTGTCGCCCCTGCCAAATGGCCACCCAAACTTGTTAGAATTGTTGTCATGGATTCCTCACTAACTATTTTTACCGGTCATGCCAATTGAATTGTCGCTCGAGCATGTCATTCATAACAAATTGTCTCTCTTGACCGGTCTATACTCTTGATGGTTGTAATTATGAAAAGGGAGCATCAGACTTTAAAAAATTTCTTATTGCCGACAATCTATATCGTCACTTAACGGAGCCTCTACCATCTAGGATTGTTTTAGCCTATGCCTTGTGTCTCAACTAGACTATGTTATCCTAACTTAGATGTCTTAGAGCTTGAATGATACTCTTGCTTGATCAAGGCTCTTATCAAGTTGGCACATAAACAATATGTTGAGATCTATGGTTAATAAGCCTTCCAAATCTTCAATCATAACATCGAATGAAATGAAATACATTGAATTGAATAGTCAAAATATTAAGACACTATAGCTGATGATTCTATCTTATAATATGTATGAGAAAACATACTTATAAGTTTCACTTGAAGGAGTTCTTAAAGTTTTTCAAGCGTCTAGCCTCGATCAATATTCACACAATCTACAAATGGTTGGATCTCCTCTTCAATGCTTTTAACTTAAAGAAAAAGAAAAGAAATGAGATAATTATCTTTAGGCTTTCATGGGTACCTTGAGTTGTGATCATTTTTCTCCCTATATGTAGACGATGGGTATGTGAACTTTTTACCAAAACCCACATACTTTTGTCTATATCTACCAATATCTGTAGACCTCATGTGTGCGACTATCTAGGTCTATATATTGACTAGTTAATAACTCCATAGACCGAATAACATCTTATTGGTCGACCTTATTAATTATCTACCTCATATATAGATTAATTAATTAATGATTGATTTAACCTAATAAACAAGTTGAGTTGCCAGCCCATTGGGTGCCAAGATACTTCGTAGACCTAATAACATCTTATTGGTCGACCTTATTAATTATCTACCTCATATATAGATTAATTAATTAATGATTGATTTAACCTAATTGACGAGTTGAGTTGCCAGCCCATTGGGTGTCAAGATACACTACATACTCTTCTAAGATATGAAGCTTATAAAAACTATTATGTGGAACCTTGTCATCATCAGTTACGTGTATGTATAATCCATTTGTCATACAAGACTCATGAATGACTTAGGATTTGGTCAATTGTTAAACACTAATAAGTCACTCAAGTAAGTATTGATGCGTGAAGGAAATCATCGAGAACTCCTTATTTGATTATTCTACTACCTTGAACACAGATTTCATTGCATCGTATCCTTTGAGTTAATCTCTTGAAATATGGAGGGCGGAAAATTCTATCTTGATCACATCATCATCTTTGAGGACTTTATATTGTATATAATATATGATATTTTGGAGATCATATAGTTAGAGATTCATAAGTCATAATCAAATTACGGTTATTCATAGACAATATGTCATTAGTGTCGCAAGTCAAAGGATCACATACACAATCACGACATAAATTAACTTGCATGGCATTTAAGTATAGTATAATTTAAAGATTCATACAAATCAATTTAATGAACTCTTTCTACAAAGACTATCTACTATTTATCTTTGGTGTCTCTACATCGATGGGTCGTAGGATCAATCATATTCATCATATGAGTTGGATAAGATAATAATATTATTTATAGATAGTTCAACCTCCTTCTCAGATATCCCATTAATAAGAATATTTAGAATACGTGTTAAACACTGATGATCATTGTATCATAATCTTATCATAATTCACTTTTATCATTACATATGTTTATGGATTTCATTAGAAACGTCATACAAGAATGAAAAATGAATATAAACAAGATATATGAAAGTGTGATTGGCTTGTATGTCATATACTATTATCACTAATGACCACATAAGAGGCTATGTGTGTTAATAAGAGTAATATCATCAGTACCATATGATGGATATTTTGTAGCCTACAAGCCATCACAAGTGCAAATCTCATTTGTATTTATTAAAATAAAATTTATTTATTTTTATTATTGTGTAATGTTGTAATGAATTCTATGAGCATATGTGATGAAAAAGTGAATTATGATGAAATCATAATACAAAAATGACTATTCTTTGAACATATGTTCTAAATATTCCTATTCGAGGGACATTCAAGAAGGACATTGAATTTTCAAGAAAAAATATCACTATCTAATATGACTCATATGACAAGTATGATTGATCTTGTGGCCATCAATGTAAGGTACTAAGGAAAAATAGTTTATTGAATTTATTTACATAAATCCCTAAATAGTACTATACTAATTATCAATTAGGTTGATTCATGTTGAGGTTTTGTATATGATCTTTTGACCTAAGATACTAAAGACATCTTACGAATGGATGATGATGTTTTCATTATGACTTATGAACTCTAACAGGGGGGTCTCCAAAAGGCAAGTTATTGGATATGGCATGAAGTCCTCAAAGGTGATTATGGCCTTAATATGAGATTATCCACACACAATATTTAAGGAAATTGACTTGAGGAATGAGATGGAAATTTTTTAATAACGAGCTAACTTACATGCACTGGGCATGTGATTGTGTACAAAGTCTAATTATGTAAACACTAGAGGAGGTGGAGAGAAAAGCTTGTGATTGGGGAAGAGACAATAAAGGGAAACTTTGACATTGAGAGGAGAGGAAGGAAAGAAATTAATAAAATGGGCAATGGTGATGAGAGCATCAAACCATAGATAATGGGGAACAACGATTTCAAATAGAAGATAGTGAATCATGCCCGAGAGATAATAATGTTTTGCCCATGACAACACCATTATGTTGAAAGGTACGGGGGCATGTTGTGTATTGAAGGATACACGAAACATGCTGATCGTGAAAGGCATTTTGAAAAATTTAAGAGCATTATTAGTGTGAAAAATCTTGGGAGTAGACTTATATTGAGTAAATATTTGGAGCTGGAATTAATAAACATGAGTCAATACACTAGTACAGTCTTTTAAAATCTATAACCATAAAGCTTGGGATAATTAATTGAAAAGGATAATGTAATATCAAAAACCCAAAATGGATAAAATGCGAGAAAGTTCACCTTACATCACAATGCACAAGATCAAAAGGTTTTTTAATTATGAATCAAGATAATACTAGTGTAAAAAGAAAAAAAATTGCCAAGTTGATATAACTCACATTCAAAATAAGAAATAGAAATCCATAGAAAGGCTTAGCATGCCCTAATTGCATATGTGATTGCAGGGATGTATCGTGCTGAGAGAGATGGAAAGAGAATCCTATTGAAAGGGTGACAAGTACTAGCTCACAGATGCCTCGTCTAGTCTTGTGTCCCAAACCAATCATCTTCGTCATCCGCAAGTTCTAAAATGTACAATGACAAGGGAAAAAGGTGATGAAACAAAACGAGGCTCATGTGATCGCACTGATAAAGAGAAGATTCACAAGAAAACTAGGAATAAAAAGAACATTTGAAAGTAAAAGAGAGGAGGTTGGGTTGGCTAGCCTTGTTCCTCCACGAGACACGCATAACCATTAGCAATGGAAATACTGAAGGGATTGGGTAAATGGTGTAAACAAGAGAGAAGAGATTGGGTACGTGACATATGGGCAATTGACCCCCAATTAATAATATAAGGTGCAGACGAAGTGACAAGAAAGGCGTCACGTGAATTGGAAGCAGAGGCATGATAGATGCATGAGAAGCCCCGATCAATTCTTGTTAGCGTGCCACCCAATCATACTCCTACTTTGAAATAACCATAGTATGATGAGAGGACAATAAAGTAGAATTAGTAGAAACAGATCTATAATCTATTATGATCCGTTCAAGCCCAAAATCAGAGCCTGCTCTTGAGTCCCTCTTGAGTGCAAGAAATTTTCAATAATATTAGAAGTTCAACGTTCATAAGCCCAACCATATCGATAAGATGCACATTGCATGGTGGTCCTACATTCACAAAAAATCTTTGATACCATGATTTGATACCATATAGCAGTTAATATGATACATTTAAAGCAATATTTTAGAAGCATGGATAATACAAATTCAAGCAAAAATTTCATTTATTTATTGAGCGGTTCAATTAAAATTTTCATCTAATTTTTTTTTTCTCAAACCCAATTAGATGTTCTATAAAAGTAAAAGAGGTGGAATATTATTCATCAAAAGAGATTAATTTAATAAGTGGGAGACCAAAACATTTCGCACATCAAAACAATTAAAAAATGACCAATTATCGTCATTAAAATTTTATTAGTTTTTTAAACATATTCAATTTGAAAAGAAAATGATCAAACAAAGCATGCATGCACGCATCAAAACAAAAAAATATTAATGAAACCGCAATATTCCACACAAACTATAGGTTTCATCCTAAAGAAACTATACCTTATCAAGACAATTAATTATATCTATAAGGTTTTCAAAATGACAAGGATCTAGCTCTCAATTAGATGGACGGAGGGTTCAAACGCAAAATTATAGATTTTTAGCCTATCAAATGGGCCTTACTCTCTCTCCTCTAGCGCGCTCGGAAACGACAAAATTTGAAGCGAAGTAATGCTTAGCTAATGGCTAGTGAGCGGAGATTCTCTGATTTCCTCTCCTTGTTACTTCAGCCATGGCCGTCTGCCGTCTCCCGAACCCGACTTCCTTTGCTCTACGGAATTTGTCGCCGTCCGGGGAAGTGCGCCTCGGATGGAGTACTCAGCAGGGTTTCTCGTGCAGAGCTCTAACCCTAGTTTTCGCGACGAAGAATTCCAGGTTAATTAGACTATTATCGTATTTGAAGTATTTAATGTTCAGGCGGCTCACATTTCTCGTTTATTTATTTATTTTTCGATCAAGGTGTTCTAGAAAGTCTAGGGCTAAAAAAAGCAATGCTGAACTGTGCGATGAACTTCGGGAGTTCGTTCTGCTCTATGGATTTCCTGAAAACCACGTCCCTAATACGAAAGAACTGCTAGAACATGGAAGGTAAGCAAATTATTGGTGTTATTTAGATTCTTTTTTTTGTGTATTTGATGAATCAAACGCGGATAATGAGCTATTAATCTGTGGAAGTTAGGGAGTGATTGACAATACATAACCGCTTATTTTTGTGTTTCCGATGAATCAAACCCTGATATTGAATCTTGTTCTCGTGTTTCCAGTGAATCTTACCCTTGCAGCGATTTATTTTCTGAATGTTCGCATTTTCTTTTAATCGACATAGAAATGATCTGGCAAATATCGTGAGGAGAAGGGGTTACGGGGTCATTGCCAAGCTTCTAGGTAATACACCAAATGGAGAGACTGATCCGCTTACAGATTCTACTGAAAGCAACGTTTCTAGCAGATTTTCTGTTGAACAAGCCGTAGGTTTGTGATTTGATTTAGAGTTTTTATACTACCTGTCCTTTTTTGTGTCACTCTGACAATCGTTTTGATAGTCGTGTACAATCACAGTAGGTCAGCCGGCCGAAGAACTTCAGCATGCTATAGCTGGAGGTAATTTTGTCCCTCTATTATCAAATTAAGTTTAAAGATGGTTTTTATAAGTCTTACTCTCGCTGTTGGAATTCATAAGGATCTGCTTTTGATATGACGAGAGGCTTTAACCAGAATGGCGCATTTGAAAACAATGAAGGTGCGGAGGTTAAAGTTTTCTGTGATTTTATTTTATTTTTACATGCTTTTATTTGAGCAATGAGAGAGAGATAGTTAAGTTCCCTTGGTGTTCTTGATTGGATCGGTTGTAGATGATAAGGTGCTGGGCTGTGCTTTCAGATGTTATGAACTTTTTTGGATTGAAGCCCAATAAGTTGTGGTTTTTTGCAAGCTCATGTTCAAATGTAACGTTCAGGGGGCACCGTTCCGGGTGCTCCCCTCGCATCATTCAAAAAAAATAAAAATGTAACTTTGACATTGGAGTCTCCTGAAAAAGCTCATAACTACTAGTAAGCATCTTCATCAACGCTTCTTTCTTCTCTTATTGCGGTTAATAAAAGATTCAAGGCAGTGCCATTTACGTGATAGACTGCTGTCAGTTGGCATGGGAATGTACTTTTAGAGCGAATGATTTGAATTTCGAGTTATTTTACAGATTAGCTCTTGTAAATGGAGTTCATGAGCACATGAAAGTTTGGGTATATTCTTAATTTTATTTAAGATCTATTTTTTGAAGTTCCTCTGTAAGAAAGAGAAAGATTTCTATATATCCTACAAAATTGGTTTCTAATATCTGAACCTGACAATCTGGCGTACATATAAGAATCCCCTTAGCTTTTCAAAATAGGGGTCCGCATGGTGACTTGGGATATCAATTGCCCAACAAGCAACAAACGATTATTGGAAAATATGGTTACGGTCTACCCATATTTAGAGCTGTAATGTAACCTATTTGGATATTAGATGAGAAAGTTCTTACAATGTAGCAATACGAAGAGGGTTACATTAGGCTTCACGCAGCCTTGACTCGCATTTTGACATTCTCCTTCATGATATCTTTGTTGCATTGTAAATGCAAACAGAAACTTTCTTAAGCCTCATTTCAGACTCATTTGTGTTTGTGATTCTGAATCTCGATAATCCTGTTCTTGTTATATCCTCATATGATCCTGCTTGAATGAGAATGATCTTTTGGACATTAAATGTGTGTATTTTGTTCGAGATAGGGAGGCAAGATAATTCATTAGGACTTGTGAAACAGACATGAAAGGATTTGGTGTAAGAAATTTTTATTCAAAACATTTCTCAGATGCCTCTTTCACTAGTCTTTTAAATGATATTGGCTACTTTTTATTTATTTATCTTAAATAGAATCTTGGGAAGGATTATCCAGTCAAATTCCATGTAAAAGCTGCCTCATAAATTGCAGATACTCTAGGTGGTGGAGCTGTACCCACAAATAATGACTGTGAGACCTCATTCGGGGTAAACAGCATAAAGGATGCAGAAGGTAAGAATTTTATTATTTGATTTGTGATATACATTACATATGATATGCCATTTTTACGTGCTATACAGGTGGTGGTTCTCTACTGTCTTTGACGTATCTGAAACAACATTCCACCAGGTTCACCTTAATGTCTTTTGTATTGTATTCTGGAATTAATCTGTAAACCGTATCTTGGCTAAAAGAAATATGAAAAATCACTAATATGGTTCCCATAGGTTGCTTTATTCACATGAAAAATCATCTGGTTAAAGAAATGTGGCTATGCAAGGCTGAAAATAACATAGGAAAAAGATTCTTCATTGAGTTAGTTTTCCAACCTACTGATTTGTTTGAAGATGAGCAGCAGTTGGAGAGTGATGAACTGATTATTTGAGTTGGATGATGGGCCGTAGGGAAAGGACCCCTGCCAATTTGAGGACTGATTTTAGGCCATAAGAGTTTACCTTATGTCATGATGAAATGCCGTTGAAATAGGGCCACTCTAGGTTAACATTGTAATGGTCATATGAAAGAAAAATAACAAGGAATTCAAAAGTCATATTGCAGTCCATCTTAAGTAGGAGAGGGGCCCCAGGGTGGAGATGAACTCTAGAGTTAAGCGTGCTCTGGCAAGGGCGGTGCTGGGATGGATGACCTCCTGGGAAGAGGGGCACCAGGGTGGACTAAAACTCGAGAGTTAAGCATGTTCAGGCTTGGGCAGTGCAGGATTGGGTGACTCCTTGGGAAGAGGGACACCAGGGCAAGAAGTACTCTGGGGTTGAGGGTGCTGAGGCAGGGCAGTCCAGGATGGGTGGCAAGAAGAGGGTACATGTGCCGATTGATCATCGATTTCAGGTGATTTTCCTTTGTAACTTAGACAAAAAGACAAATTGCAATACAATTCATTGCCCGAGAAATGCTCTATCTTCTAAGTCTGCTGGTGTTGTTACCAGTGACATTACAAACGAAACATGAAATTTACCCGGCGATGAAAATTTGAATCAGAAATTAATTATTTTTATTTTAAAGTAGCTGCCCTAAATATTCGAGAGGTGTTTTCCAAGTTATTCTTGCTGACAAAACCCTAAACCCTAAACTTCAGTTATCAGCTCTGGTTGTTTAAATTCGCCTAGTAAGGGATCCACTGTGGAGCAAGCAAGATAGAGGAGGAGATTGTGAGGATGACTAGAACTTTTAGGGCTCAATATTGGTGAAAAAGAGTTGGGTACATGTTTATTCATAGTGGTGGATTATGGGTATCAGTGGGCCTAATGGTTGTAAAAAACTAAACATACCCTGATGATGATAAATCTGAATCCTCTAACACAAACCCGAAACCAGAGAATCAGTCTTTGACTTCATTATGCTTCCAGAAATTCTGCTGTATGGACATTTCATTTTGTATTTTTGAAGGCCCCCTTGTAATACATGTTATCATCATCTTTTGCAAGGGATTCAATGGTGAAAAATAATGCTATTATTGTTTTTTTTTCTATTACTGATTTCTACCCTAATTTGTAGTGAAGAAATGGTGTCTGACAGAATATTGGAAGACTCAGATTATTATTCTTCCGTTGATCAGGTTGTTGAATATCTTCTATTGATTAAATTCTATGGATTTCCTACTTTCCTGTTTACTTTTGTTTTCTTTACTGAAGGCTGAAACTGAAGAAGAAGATCAAGCAAAAATTGACCATTTAAGAGAACTACTGGTATGACAAGTATGCCCTGTTGTTTTGATCGCTTAATTTACGTGAATTTGGGTTGTTAATTATTGCAGCGGGAAAAAGAATTGGAGCTCTCACTCCTAAAACAACAACTGGAAGAAGAAAAGGTTCATTGGATTGCCTTGTTTTGCCTTTTTTTTTCCTGTCGTATATGAAATCTCCTTCAATGAAAAATTGATTTCTTTCTTGAATTCATCTACAGATTGCCTTATCCGCGATGCAGAGTAAAGTTCAATCAGAGCTCAGAAAAGTTGAAGATATCATATCCAGCAAAGATCAAGAGCTGCAGGCAGCTGAGGGAAGCTTGTCAGGGTTAAAGGAGGTAAGATGGTCATTTTTATTAATTTAATTTTTTAAGGCTTCTTGATTTTCTTACTATAATCATAGGTCGTACTTGAATATCGGGGAAATGCTGAAACTGTGGAGGTTACGGGTAGCTTCAACGGATGGCAGCATAAACTTGCAATGGATCCGCAGATGCCATTGAACACTGTGAATCCAGCTGGAACAAGGTATCAACCTTACCGTTAGTCTATATTTAAACCATCATCCCTCATCTCTCTCTCTCCCCCCCTCCCCCTCTTCTTCTCTCCCTGCTTAATACAAACTACCTGAAGAAATGAGGAGTCCATTGTTTGCTGGTGTTGGTTGTATTCTCGATCAAGCCCTCAAACTTGATTGAACATTTGCAAAACGTAAAACCCTTATTTGTTTTCAAATCTTGGGGGTTTCGTCTTACATTTTCTTCTTTATGTTCATGTCCTTACATCAATGTTAATTGTCGGTAGCTCTCTTTTTTGCTTCACTTGATCTCTGAAATCTGCAGGCCATGGCATTTTTTTTTGGCCTCAAGTAAAATTTTTATGAGATTAAGTCCGTTCGACAAATTTACAATTGTCTAATTTTTGTTGTTAGAAATATACGTAATTTCAATTATTTTTGTTGAATCTTTCATTTTCTTTATCTTCTGAAGGGAAGCTACGATGTGGTCTGTGGTCTTGTGGCTCTACCCAGGCGTTTATGAGGTACACAGATTAAATTATCTGGCCTATTCTTTTTCTTCCCCTAATTGACTTTTGACCTCTTTGAACATTTTTGACGGAGGAGTTATTGAAAAGATATTGGATAGATAGATGGTGAGGTGAGGGATGCCGGGGTGAGAAGAACGTAAGGGTTGAGAGTGCTGAGGCCTGGGCAGCCCAGGGATGGGTGACCTCTCGGGTGGGAAGAGCAGGGTATTGTTACTGATTGATCACTAATTTCTAGTGATGTTCCTCTGTAACTTGAAAAAAAAGATGGAGGGATAGATTGAAAGATAGATGGATAGATATATAGATGAATGACTGGATGGGTGGATGAGAGTGAGTGGGAGTCTGAGCGAGTGGATAGGTGAGTTGGTGATTAAGAGAGAGGTTACAATGGAGGGGTAGAGTATGTGAGAGAGATGAAAGAGTGAGTGGAGAGTGAGAGAGATGCGAATGAGAATGAGAGAACGATAAATCGAGAGAGAGATTTTTGCAGAAGATATTCAATATTCATTTTTGTTTTATGAGGAGAATAATCTACTTTCTTTTCAATATTCAAATCCACTCGTTCACTTTAATTTTTATATTGAGCAGTTAAAGTTCATCGTCGACGGGCACTGGAAGATTGATCCTCAACAGGAGTTTGTATCCAGGGACAACATCGTCAACAACATTCTCAGGGTTGATGGAGATAACCGCGATCAAACTGTTTAGCCCGTGAATCTTTATGCCCAGATTCTGGATTTTACTTCATCGTTGAACTGTTAGATCTGTAGGCTTCCATCGAGTTCTTGAGGATCAGACGTAAATTTGAAGTGGATGCAAGCATACCTCAGTCCATCAGCTGATTCTTCATGCTCTTGATTTCTTCAGGGATGGTCGATCATGATCTTCAGGAATCTAACGCTATCGTTTTTGGTAAATCAAGATCGAACGATAAAATCCTTTGGAATCAATCGAGGGGTGATCTATCGATGATCTATCATTTTATGAGACTGTCTATCGATGATCTTGGTTATTTGATTAACCAGACAGTCTAGCTGATGATCAATTGATTCAAAATGAACAGCCCTACTCTCCGATCATGATCGACGGCATGATTGGCATGATTGACGATTGATTAATCGATAATATAGTAAAAATTGTGTCATTTTTGTCGTCGACTCTTTCATCCGTAAAAGGGTTATTATCCAAATCTAGCACCAACTCTTGAAAAAGTCTAAGATCTAGCACCGACTCTTATTTTCTCCAAATCTAGAGAGAGGGAGGGAGGGCGATAGAGAGAGAGAGAGAGAGGGAGGGCGAGGGAGGGCGGGAGAGGGAGGGAGAGCTGTAGAGAGAGGGAGAGAGCGAGGGATACCGGGAGAGGGAGAGGGAGAGGGGAGGAAGGGAGAGAGAGAGAGGGAGGGAGGGAGGGCGGGAGAGAGAGGAGGGAGGGAGGGAGGGAGGGCGGGGAGCTCTCAAAGGTGACGAATCCAAACATCCGCTTCTGTTGGCATGGAATCCTTACGTCACGGACTGGCCCAAACCGCCTGGAAAATTGAGGAACATGAAGTGGGTAAATCGAGGATCATCGAATGAGCAACAAGTTGGAGACTTTATTTCTCCAGGAATTACTTGAAGTATTTGGAGACGTCATCCTCCAAGAACTCGCTCTCCGCAGGGAACGTAAGGTAGATCTGCTGAGACCCGGCAACATACTCTAAATGTCTTCCCGCGTCCTCCGCCAAGATGACGGAGTGCTGTCCGTGTGGCCTGCTATGGATCGAAAACTGAAGAAGAAAAAACAAAATCAGGGGCAATTACCATTATCCGAAACATTATAGCAAGAAACAACGACACAACTTCAACTCTTAATCGCGCTCACCAAATTAGTAGAAAAGACATTATTTTTATTTCTAATGAACAATTTCAATCGGCTAGCGTTTATCTCCGTACTGAAAATACCTGTCGAGGATTCGAATGCTGTTCCTGAGGCGAGCAAGAAGCTTAGTCAAACTGAATCCAGCCTTTCCATTGCGCTGACTCTCCGTGAGATACCCATCTGCCTGAAGAATCTTCCCGTACCTCTCGAAGTAGAGCATCGGGAGCATGGCAATGGAGATGGGCTGGCCGCCTCTCGATTGAAGGAACTCCTTGAGCTCGTACTCGAGCTTAATCAATGATCCGAGCGATAAAGAGCTCTCGTCATCAATAAAATCTGCCGACGTCAACCCGTTCTGGCCATGATAGTATCTGTAGTTCGATCCATGCTTGCAATAACCTTTGAAGTAGTAATGACAGATCTTGACTGGCAGCTGGGGCAGACTTGGCACCTTTGAGAGCTCCCCGCCCTCTCCTGTTAGCTCTCACCTAGGCGACGAGGAAAGATCGGATGATCAAGAAGAAGAGATTAAGAAATGAGAATCAGCATAAAAATGTATTTCTCAAGAAACTGAAACAGTCACACACACATAGAGTACGTTCGTCAAATACTTGAAGGGAATTTGCATAGCCCTTTTATTATTAAAAAGATGATCAACGACTTTAACCGCCACGGAGTCTTCTTCTCGTGCGTGTTGCACTCCATCGCCATTATGACTCTCGATGATGTAGGCTCACGATTAAGCCTTCAGATTTTATTTTCTAAGTAGAGTAATCGAGACGTGGATCTGATCCTTCACATTCACTCGCATTGTAAGCTTATTGCCGCCCGTTATTCGTGATCCAAAGGCTGAATCACCCACCACCTTCATCTCCCTCTGTCTCCCCCCGCTAGTGCGACCCTTTGTTTGTCTCTCTTGCTCGCTTTCTCCTGCTCTCCCCTATCTCTCTTTCTCTCGCTCTTGCCTCTCTCTCTCTCTCAAGCTAGCTCTGTATCTCATTCTCCCTTTTTCTTGCTCTCTCTTCGTCCGCCCTCTCTCTCCCACTCTCCCGCTCTCCCTCCCTCGCCCTCCCTCTCCTCTCCCTCTCCCGGCCTCCCTCGTTCTCTCCCTCTCTCTCCCGCTCTCACTCCCTCCCTCTCTCTCTCCCGCTCTCCCTCTCTCTCTCCCGGCCTCCCTCGCCCTCCCTCTCCTCTCCCGGGCTCCCTCGCTCTCTCCCGCTCTCCCTCTCTCTCTCTCCCTCCCTCCCTCTCCTCTCCTCTCCTCTCTCTCTCCCCTCTCCCTCCCTCCCTCTCTCTCCCGCTCTCCCTCCCTCCCTCCCTCTCTCCCACCCTCCTTCCCCCTCTCTCTCTCGCCCCTCTCTCCCCTCTCTCTCTCTCTCTATTTCTCTTTCTCTCTCTCGATTTATCTTGATATGTCTTGGCTGCCACATGGATCTCACCGAAGCTACGGTGCTGACGTGGCGTCACCTGGCTGCCAACTGGATCTGGAAGGAGTCAATAATTGAGGATGTGCTAGATTTGGATAAAAGACCGAGAGTTGGTGCTAGATTCGGAGAAAATAAGAGTTGGTGCTCGATCTTAGACTTTTTCAAGGGTTTGTGCTAGATCTGGATAATAACCCCGGTAAATGGTTAATTTTTCCAAGCGGTTTTAGGTTTTTAATCGAACGGCCAGCGTCATTCTTGCCTTTTTATCTCTCAACGGTCTTCCTTCTGTCGTTGGTGCTCTCGACACATGGAGACACATATGTCGACAGATTCGCTATCAGTTGTGCATCGGACGGTCAGCGTTCCTCCGATCAGTCCACCTGATCTGCGAAGTGAGAAATCCAAGTCTGCAGAAGAGCATGGCGGATGACATAGTTGAGCTCTATCCGCGACATCTCTGCCAGAAAGTAATGGCTGTCGTTTCGTCATCCCTGACGATTTGCTGCTGCTTTCGCTTGCTCTCGTCTCTTTCGCCGCGCCTCGGTTTCTTCGCTCACGGAGTTTTCTCGCGTAATCCGACGCGAAGTTTATCTTTTTCGGCTGTCGGAAACGGACGGCGTTATCTTTCACCCGGCGCAGCGCCGGAAGGTAACTAACTAGAATGTGATTTATTACATGAAGTGAATGATTCTTCTTCTTTTCTTTAGATGCATCAGTGGAAGATTGTTTATCAATCGACGTGAACTTTGCCATCACTTCTGAGCTTTGGATTTTCGTTGCTTTGCATCTGGTCGACAGCTTTTCTTAAACGGAGCGCGATGTATTGTTGTGCCGAACTCTGGTTTTAAATAATCACGGTCAAATATGTTTCATACAGATGTTACCGGTGAGGTTTTTGAAGATTCGAAGTTCGTTCCACTGAACGAGGATGATCCGATTTACGGCCCACCTGTAATATTCTGCAATTTTCCCCCCTAAAATATAAATGCCATTGCTTTATGTAGGCCATTAATTGTAGTCTTTTTTTATTTCTCCTCCTGCAGGTATTACTACTCGCTGGTTTTGATCTTAACGAGAAACCCCAAGTATTTTCTCTCATCAAACTTTGTCTTTCAAGACTTTCAAAAATGTTTAATTTCTTAAATATCGTCTATCTCTCTCTCATCAAATTGTTATCTACTTGATTATCGCATTGAACTTGATAAGTAGCACAATACGCTACCAATTTAAAAGGGTATATTTTTCCCAGATAGATCAGTTTCTAAATGATCTGGAAGGTGATTTTATGAAGGTAAATTCTCTTCTGGCTTAACCACCTGATTTTAATTTTATAGTAAATCGATGATTAAAGCGCATTTGATTTTTACATGTTTTTTGCCAGATCATATACTGTACACAAGATATGCTTTCACTTACAGTCTGGGACGCTGTTCATGTTCAACAACAGAATCTAAAAGCCATGCGGGTGAGCGAAGTGCCCTTTTGCCCCTGTTTTTCTCTTTCTAAGTCCGCAGCTATTTTCACAGTTTGAAACTTCGCTACCTAGAGTGTGCATATTCTCGGGCTTAAGTGGCGAGGAGATAATGATGTTTATTGAAGCATTTCCCGAAACAGGTATGAGGTTTATACCTGATAATCGCTCGATTAGATTTGGCATCTGAACGTCGAGATCTCATGGGAGATTTGGTGCAGAGGAGCAGTTTATTTCATTATTGAGAACTCCGAGGGGATAATTATCTATCCGGGTACCTTTCTTTATTAAATCTGATGAGGTACGATACAGATAGATCGATGGATAGAGAGAGAGGTTGGTGTGATTGGGCTCTTTGCGGGGATAATTAAGTTTCAGTGTCTTTTCTTTCTTAAGTCTGAAGAAGTACGATTACAAGATGTCCGAAAGAGAGAAAGAAGAAGCTGAAGTTCTTTGAACCGAGTCATATGTTTTTGTCACATCATTCATGATGTATATAGAGAGAAAGAGAGGGTGTCATTGTTGGTGTGTGAGTTGGATTGTGCGACCAGATTAGCATTGACGAACAAACCTGTTCATCAATGAAATAGCTAAAGGAAATTAGTGTTCGTGTTCATGTTCGATTTTCCCATTCATGTTCGTTTTTATTCGCAAACAGAAATGATCGAATCAATTTCTCTTTTTCTAAGATTGCCCAAGAAGATTGTCCGTTTTTCTAACATGAATTACTCTTCGTTTGTGTTAATTTTCCTTGTTCATGAATGATAGGTTAAATAAAAATCTGCTGGGTAAGATACCTCCTGGTGTTTTCGGAGAGATGCGGTTTTCGGAGAGAGCGACGAGAACGGAAAGAAACCCTCGCCAGCGGAGATCACCGCCGGCAGAGGGCCGTCCTAGGGCTATTCACAACCCCCCGACTAGGCATCCTCATCCCCGCGTCTCTGACACTTCCAGAATCGTGGATGGTGGAAACCCGCGAAAAAACACCATTCCGCGGTCGCGGGTGCCGATTACGTGGCATCTTCGTTCGCGAACCCTACCGTCCGCCCTCTCTTCAGACATTGGGTGCCACAACTGTTGCTGGACCCCAGTGCCTTCCCAGCCCAGTCCTGTCCGGCCTGGAGGGACCCTTCCACGGGCTAGGGAGCCTCGTGCGAGAATTCAACCTCCTCACCCGCGTCTCACGCCGAACTTGTTGCGCGAGGACAGTGCACCTACGCCAAGGCTGGAACAGAAAGTCTGGAGGGGTAACGATTATCATCCAGGCCCCCCAAAGCCTGTTCAAACCGTTGCTGATGAAGTATCTGCCGAACATCCACCCTCGGCCGTCGACAAACAAGTCTTCAATGCTCTCTCCAACACGGAATGCCGCGCTATGACATGCACAGGCGGTCGCCCAGAGACAGATGGACAAGAACAAAATAGCACTGGATGTATGGATGACCCGTCGACGTCTTCACACGTCGAGACAACTGGTGGACCCCCGGAAGGATGGCTGATGCTTTCAATGTCTGGCCCGAGATCATTTCGCGCGGGATTGCCAGGACCCCATCAAATGTCACCGATGTTTGCACTGAGGACATCGCCAAGCCTTCTGTCCTCTGCATCCGTATGCACAAGCACGGCCGCCCAATCTGTTCGCCTGTCTGGTTGGGGAACCATGAGTGGCAGACCCTCAGATGACTCACATCCTGGGTGGTTTACAGACGTTGTGCCCAAATTTATCAAACCCTGACTGCCACCGTCTCGACTCCGGCGAATTCTTCCTACGAGGAGTATCGAAAGAGGACTGGCATCGAATCCATGGCAAAACCCAGTAGATCCCTGGGGGCGGAGACATTACATGGCGTCGGCCACGACCCACAGATGGTGCCGTTATTCCCCACAAGATAATAAGAAAACTGGACCCTCGTGGGGTACCTTTTAGATTCCGCACGAGGCGTCACCGGCAGCAGCTCATACAACCTAGAGGCGTTCTCCTTGAAGTCGTGTGCAACGGCATCCTGGCTGGGGATCTGAATTGCACGGGGTTGGAAGTGGAGCTCGTAAACGATTGCGTCATCCCCGAAAGACTATCTTTAGCAATCGGTGGAGGAAGGGAGGTGGACATACAGATGGCCGTCATGCCGTCTCCCTCTCCTCAACCTCTCGGTCCACATTCTGCATTCAGCTCGCCATCCCCAGCAAGACCGACGCAAGCGAAGGACAAATTGACGGCGTCAAGATCCCTAATGATGGCATGTTAGCACAGCAGCTGGACCAGGCTCTCCCCTGTAACGCAACGTTGGGGGAGACATCATCTCCAAAAATGCAAGACGTTTCACCGGCGGCAAGGATCAGCAGCCCCCGAGATTCACTATCTTTGACCGGCGGCACCCGGGACTCACTCTCTGTGTACTGCGCCGGCCGGCGATACCGATCGGTACCGGCTTCTCCCAGAGAAGGCAGAGGTTGGCTCACGAAACATAAAGAAAATCAGTAGCCGATAGTCCATGGCACTCAAGCAGACCCTCTTACCAGGCCGGAAACCCCTGGGAGCTGTGATATTACGCTCCAGGAATTGCTGCAGACCATGGAAGCGTCGACAGAGGGAGGAGTTACACCCACCCCCCCATGAGGTGCATAACATGGAACGTGTGTGGCCTCCGCGACCCGCGCCGCCAGGGGGTCGTGGGTCGGTACCTCAGGGAAATGGGGGGCGGATATTATATGTTTACAAGAAACTATGCTGGTCAACACGGAACAACAGACTTGGTCTGATCTTGGATGGGGAGGCAGCGAATCTCATGTGAGCATTGATGCTTCGGGATGCTCGGGCAGCATATTACTGGCCTGGGAAACATCACTTTTTGATCGGGAAGAAATATGGAGAGGGAATCATATCGTCGCCGCACGACTCACCCACTAGGCGGATGGTCGTAACCTAATTGTCGCATCGGCGTATGGACCCACCAATGTTTCAAGTCGAGGTGAATTATGGGAAGACCTCACTCTGCTCTGCGGGACCTTCCAGAACACGGCTCTGCTTATCGGAGGGACTTTAATGTGAGATTGACACCCGAGGATAGACCGAACGACATGGGAGGACAGGACCCTGGATCGGCCCACTTTCGGGAGACTCTTGCCCACCTTTGGGCTGGGAGAAATGGGGCCAATAGAACAGCGCTTCACATGGCACGGCCCTACAACGCAGTCCAAGATCGACCGTTTTTAATACTCCTCGGAGCTCTGCGACATCTACGCCCATGCTGAGGTGACTTCTCTGCCCCGGCCCTTATCTGATCATACGCCTATACTGCGGGCGTCACAAATGGGGACGACTCGGCCGACTTATTTTAAAATGGACCGCTCTTGGTTCAGACAAGACGGATTCAAAGAGAACATTGAAGGATGGTGGAGGTCTCTCAACATTCCCGGTTCTACCTCAGCACGTCTAGCCACTAAGCTTTTGAAGCTCCGCCACCACGTTTTTATGACTCGACGACAGATTCGTATGGACTGCACACGGTGCCAGGATGAAGCCCTTAGCCGTATCCAGATCCTAGATATACTTGAGGGCTCCTACCTTCTTGAGTCAGAGGAGTTGATGGAACATCGATCCCATCGTGACATGGTGGCCGAATTAGATCTTCGACAAGAGATAGACTGGAGACAGCGATCTCGCCAGCTCTGGCTAGCCGCTGGAGATGCCAACACCCAATTCTTTCACCAAGTGGCCTGCGGACGTCGACGACAGAATTTCATCCAGCGACTTCGGATCGGAGATCTGGTGATTGTGGATTAGGCATTTGTGGGGCAGGCACTGTCCGACCACTTCCGAGATTTCCATCGCCGGGGACCGCCCAATCGTTGGAAATGGACACCTACAACGGTCTCAACATTAACTTCCACACAAAAGACACAGCTCTCCAGCCCCTTTTCGATCGAAGAGATCAAAGCGGCCGTTTAGGGACTGAACAATGAGGGGGCGTCAAGCCCGGACGGAATCCCAGTCTTCTTCTATAAGAATTGCTGGGATACAATTGCTCCTGAGTTGATGCAGCTGATGCGCGAACTCTATGCGGGCCAATGCCAAATGGAACGCCTAAATAAGGTATACATCATCCTTCTTCCGAAGATCCCTGGAGTCAAATTGATTGGCGATTTCCGCCCGATTGCGCTGTCCAACTCCATCTACTTAATCATTGCCAAGGCGCTGGATAATCATCTCCAGAAAGTATTGGACGGCTTGATTAGCCCACTGCATTCTGCATTTATTCCGGGGCGACAGATGATAGACAACATTGTCGCAGCTGAAGAGATAGTGGCGGCTTGGCGGCGATCGGGTACCTTAGGTTTCTTGTGGAAGGTGGACTTTGCGAAGGCTTATGACTCCATTGACTGGCGATATTTATGGAATGTACTCAGGCGCCGAGGCTTTCCGGAGAAGTGGGTACGATGGATGAAGCTTTGTGTGACTACATCATCCTGCTCTGTCTTGGTGAATGGTCGGCCCAAAGGAGGATGGTTCCAGCCGCAACATGGGATTCGGCAGGGATGTCCGCTCGCCCCTTTGTTATTCATCCTGGCTGTGGACACATTGGCTCTATGCACAACGCGGCTGTGCTCGAGGGATCACCTTTCGGGATTCCAGACGACAAGCATCCCCGGGGGCATACCTCTATTGCAATATGCTGATGACACCACGTTCTTTATTCAGGGGCCAGAGATCGCGGCACGTACCCTATCTATGATGATGGATGTCTTCACGGATTTTTCTGGTCTTCAGCTGAATCGAGCCAAATCTATGGTCGTCGGCTTTGGTCACTCAACCGAAGAGTTATCGCGTTGTGCCGAGATACTAGCGTCACCGATCGGGACACTTCTACTCCGGTATTTGGGCTTGTCATTAATTGATCGTCGCCTTCGAACACAAGATTGGCAGCCGATGATGGAAAATGTGGAAGCACGGCTGGGCGGATGGCAGGGGAGACTGCTCTCCCGAGGCGGTCGTCTAATTCTGGTAAAGACAGTCATCTCTGCTCTCCCGACGTATTTTATGTCGGTATTTCAGATGCCGGCAGGACTGCGGTGGCGCCTTGAGAGTATTATGCGGTGGTTCTTTTGGCGCGGAACAGATATGCGGCGAGGGGGCGCCCTAGTCTCCTGGGGTTCTGTCTGCCGACCCCTCTCCGACGGTGGTCTTGGCATACGCCATCTGCATCATAACAACTTAGCTCTGCTATGCAAGTGGATCGCCCCGGTGATGAAGCCTGATGAGGATACATTATCACCCGGGCGATCCACTTGCAGGGTATCTTTCTTTATTAAGTCTGAATTTACATAAGATATCCTAGAAAGAGAAAGAAGAGATATACAGAGGGGGGAATCCGATAGTTAACAAAGCGGTGAAATGGTGAATGCAGGATTAGCGCCAGCAGTGTTTGCGGCAATGGTCCCCAACAGCGCAGGGAAATTGCTAGGAGAGGTTATAGATGAGATAATTGGCGATCATGAGATGCTGGTATGTGTGATTACTGTCTCGTATATCTATTTATGAGAATATGAGAAACATCCATCTTTTTGATGCAGTCTACTCAGTCATCCGTTTGATCGACTCCACGTCAAGATCATGGCCCCGGCCTGCAAATTATGTATAATCTCTGCAACACCTCACCCCTCAAGTCTTTATTTTTTCTCTCTGGAGTATTTCTGATTTCAAGCGATGGCAGTAAGGTAGAGATGGAGAGAGAACTGGGGATGGAGGGCAGTGTAAATAAGAGCGGGCTATGATCCGTTTTGTTCACAATTTTCAATAGAGTGCAGATTGCTAGAGAGAGAGAGAGAGCTGGGAATGCAGAAAGCGAGCAGGAGAGATTTCAGAGCTTAAATGCAGAAAGCAGAAAAGGAGAAACCCAGGATCCGAAGCAATAAAAAGATAGCGTTCTCAGTCACAATCTCTCAAGCTCAGAATCTACGAATGGGCCGGTCAAAGAAGCGACCGGAAGGGCATTCATACGAGAGATGCCCGCGCCCACCGCAGTTATGGCAGAGAACCATCCCCGCCGCCGCCATAAAATCCCTTCCCCCACCTGCCATCTGGCCCCCAAATCCGCCGCCGTAACGGTAAAGAGCGGCGGGCGGCGCCGCCATGGCTGGGGCCTTGGAGCAATTGCGCGCCACGTGGCCGGAGACGTTGCAGACGTTGCACACAGGGTCGTTGTTGCAGTCACGTGCGAGGTGGCCCGTTTGGCGGCAGTTGTTGCAGGCCTTGTCATTGGTGCAATCCGCGGCAAGGTGCCCTTGCTTGTAGCAGTTGTTGCACAGCCTGAGGTCGGCGCGGTCACGTGACTTACAGTCGCGCGCTACGTGGCCCGCCTTGCCGCACGTGTGGCAGATGCCCTCGTTGGTGCAGGCGTTCGCCATGTGCCCCGGTTCTTTGCAGTTCCAGCATACCGCCTTCCCCGTGCATTCGGCTGCTATGTGCCTGCCACCATGATCAACCCGCACATAAGGTTATATCTCTCTCTTCATATGATCAAATATCTCTCTAATTATCATGCATATGATGCATCTCGACAGCATGCACCCATTCTTCCAAACGAATGAAGACTACTCTTTTCTCTCTCTCTCTCTCTCTCTCTCAACCATCTGTGCATTTTGCTTCATCTCTATCTTTATCTCTCTTTGGTAATAGTTCCACCAAAAATCTAGCAAACATGCATGTATGTAAGAATGCATCATTCGTCCGTGTCTCAAAGCAAGTATAGGCTGTTATGCATCGTCTCTTTCCTGCTTGCAATCTATCTCTATATGTACGCAATTATGCATATATCATCCATCCCTTTCCAAAATGTATGCACGAGTGCATCTCTCTATCTCTGCATGTAAGAAACTAGAAAGCCTACCCGGGGAGGCCGCAGTTGTTGCAGACTCCAGCATTGGGGCATTCTCTTGCAAAATGACCGGGACGCTTGCAGTTGTTGCACAAATCGGGCCGCCTGTTTGATACAAGGAAGTTGGCCATGTCAGCTGGCAGACAGAGAAATTGCTTTCATTTGGCAAATTTTGTCGTTCTAGGATGGATGAAAGAATGAGATGAAGCTAGAGTGAAATTCAGTGAGGTGAAACCAAGAATGGTGGGATCCATTTTTTCACTGCAGAGGACAAGGAAGACCACCAAGAACAGTGGCATCAAGAATGTCCCATCGATGATTTTTTTCAAAAAATGGAAAGGAAGATCAACGGGACACTGATCAACTCGTATGCCCCATTGATTATAGTATCACTCGGACAGCAACCTTACTCTGGATAGCTAGAAGAACAAATAATGGAGAGATTCTAACCCAGAAAAGATTGGATGGGTTGAGAGCGAGGAAATGGAGCAGCTTCATGGAGATAGATGAAATGAGGTTCTTGGGAAATATAAGTTAGATCAGTGAAACATTGACAGGATAGAGAGATTCTCAAAGAGAGATAGACAGAGATGGGGCTGGGGGAGAGAGATTATTTGATGGATGAAAGGAAATTCATGGCATAATGGGCGAAGTCAACAGCATTACAGAATGTCAAAATGGTAACATCAAAGGTAGAAAACTATCTTCAAAAATATCAATGGATGATCAGATAACTGAACGGTACAGTAGACGGAGAGAGAGAGAGAGAGAGAGAGAGAAGATGGATAGATAGATGATGCGGAGAGGGGGATCATAATTGATGGATGAAAAGAAATTCATGGCAAGATGGGCGAACTTTCTCTATCTGTCCGTCCAATCCGGTAATACTATGGGTAGAAAACTGTCGAACAAAGATTATATCCATGGATGATCAGAATTTTGAAACATGAAAGAATACCTAGATCCACGGAAATCCCTCTTGTACGGAGCATCACGGTGGGAGAAACGCTCGCTTCGAATTTTCCGCGATCTTGGAGGACTACGGCTTCCCTGACTCATCTTCCAGTCCCCAACCTTCACCACCTCCAAACACAACAACTACCTCCTGCCAACTGTACAACCATCCAAAATCATCTCCATGAAAGTCCTCACAAGATCAACTACTTCTAAGATCTTCATCCCAGACTGGCTTCCCTTCTCAAAACACGCAACGCCTTCTCAGCGCTGAGAATGACCCCCGCACCACTCATTTGAAGGGAAAAATAAAAAAACCCTAGCGATGCATCTCTCCAACCATTTCTTCAATACTAACCCCATCAACCTTAAATCAAGAGGGCAGAAGAAATTCCCCAGAAGATCTGACTTTAATTGAGAAATCCTAACAATTGATAAACCCTAAAAATTAAAAATAACTCTCCGCAAAAATAACTCAATTTACCCCCCTTGACTGGCTAGATTTTGAAGCTCAGCTAATCTAGAGACTTTGGATTGTTAAAAATAAAAAAAGAGGTTTCTATCCTTGGATCAATGGTTTTTATATTCGTTTCCCAAATTCAAAGGATGCAATCACCCTAAATAAAATACTAACACTAAATTTATGCACATCTCGATTACTCTTGAGTGCAGAAGAAATTCCCGACGAGATCTTCACTTTCAACTAGGTCGTAGTCGAGTAAGTTGAGAAACCCTAGAAATTAAAAATAACTCGCGGCAAAAAAAAAGGAAGCCCCTTTTATCAAACGATCTTAAAGGGAATAGCTACGCTGAAAGGGGCGAAAAGTGAAAAACCCTACCGAACTCCAACTGTTCTTCACTCTACCCCGTCTCCGCCCTGAGATACCCAAAAAAAAAATGCTCCCGCAGCAATCACCAAAACCCTCTAAAAACATCTGAAAATTCTCAACTGCAACTATTTCTCCTCGATCTGACCGAGAAAAGAATACCCACCTTCTCTTCACCTCCTAATCTGTCTTCTTTACTCCTTTCCCTTCTTCGTCGCCCTCAGTCCTCCCCACCAAGTGTTTGCGAGATCTAATCTAGGGCAGCGACACAGGATTTATATGAAGTACCCGCGGCGGAATATTTATGATCACCGCCACCGCCGGGAGGTCACCAGATACCTGCGTATTCTCTCCTGGGCCTCTCATTGGGCTGAAATTGGATGTGGGTACTTGAACGGTGAGCTCATCATGATCATCATGATCAAGATCGATCATTGCTTGTTTGTTCGATGGGCCTCGATCAGATAGCGATGTGATCAATAATCGCAGCTCAAAAATTTGATAAAAATTTATAATTAATATTAAAGGGATTAAACTAAAGAAATTTGACAACCCACGTGTTGATCATCAATCAGATTATAAACTTTTAGGGAGTGATCGCTGGTTGATATCAAAATCAATCACATCCTTGATTGATCTGTATAATTTGATTGTTGATCAATGAAGCAAATTTTACATGATTAACGACTTGATCGACGCGTTCAATCACATCAATCTAATTTTCTCTACTACATCCAATCATTCTTTGTCAATCCCAAGTGGGCAGAGTGATTTGCTCTTAGAAAGTGTTTTTTATGAGAGATCTTTGCTGAAAATACCATTTTAATTGATTTAAAAATAATATTACAAAAATCACTATTTTTCATATTAAATTTTTAATGAAACATCTTTAAATAGCTTTGAGATGTTCAAATCAATTTACTCTTAGTATTTATAGAATACAAATTATTTTATTGAAATCTAATTAATCTCTTGAAAAGATGGAAAAGATCGTCTTTATTCTCAAATATGCGTTTTTAGATATCATAACTTATCTTCTCTATTCATGAATCTATATTTTCATGAGAATAATTGAAACCCTAAAATCTAAGCTCCCTGAGTCTTTTTT
>CM044120.1:1101993-1131565 GCA_024174645.1 Lemna minuta | reverse complement strand
AAAATGTTATTTTTATTATTTTTGTGTTATGTTTGTAATGAAGGCTATAAACATATGCAATGGCTAAGAGAATTATGATAAAATCATAATACAATGATCTCCAGTCTTTAAGCATATGTTCTAAAAATTCTTATTCATAGGATCTTCGAGAAGGACATTGAATTATCTAGAAAGAATAACACTATCTGATCCAACTCATATGATGAGTGTATTTGATCTTATAACTATCGATGTGATGACACACAAGATAGATAATGGGTGCTCTTAGGAGAAAGAGTGCATTGCATTGATTTGTATGAATCCATGAATGGTATTATACCTAAATGTCATTCAGGTTTATTAATGTTATGATTTTTTGTGTGTGGTCATTTGACTTGAAACACCAAAGGCATATTGTGGATAGATTACCATGTTTTCATTATGACTTACAAATCCCTAGCCATAAGATCTCCAAAATATCATATATTGGATACAACATGAAGTCTTTGAAGAAGATGATTGTGTGGTCAAGAGGGGAACATCTGCCCTCTATATTTTAAGAGATTGACTCAAGGAAAAAGATGTGATTAAATCCTTGACCAAGGTTGTGAAAATATCATAGAAGGAGTTTCAAATGATTTACTCCATGCATTAGTACTAATTTGAATGACCTATTAGTGTTTGATAGTTGACTATACCTAAGTCTTACATATAATGTTCATAGATAAAGGATTATATATACATGAGAACCGATGATGGCAAAGTTCTATACATGAGTTCTAAATAGTGTGATTCTTTCGTGATAAAATGTTCATGCATCAGATGATGGATATTATGTGGCCTATAAGCTAATCACTCTTCCATGTTTATGTTCATTGAAATGATATTTATTCATTGTCATTCTTATGTAATGTTTGCAATAAAGTCTATGAGCATATGCAATGACTAAGTAAATTATGATGGGATCATAATATAGTGATCACTAGTCTAATTACATATGTTCTAAAAATTCTTATTCGTGGGATATTCGAGAAAAGGCATCGAATTATCCGGAAACAATAGTACTATCTAATCAAACGCATATGATGAGTATGGCTGATCCTGTAGCCATTAGTGTAGAGACACTAAGTATAGATAGTAGGTACTCTTTGGAGAAAGAGTTGATCCGTACGATTTGATAGTAGATAGTAGTTCATTGAATTGATCCATTTAGTGGCATTTGGTGTCTATGAAAACCAAGAGACCAAATTCAAACTCATGAACAAATTTCTTTTTTAGGTTATAAAATATTATATAAATGTGTTATAACTTGTGTAAACTATTGTACATTTATTTCATTCATGAATGTCAAATATATGGTTTAGACTAGTTTATTTAATGGGTACCAAATTCATATCATGCCATAGAACCATCTTGTTGAATGCGTGATAAATGACATAACATGAACATTTAAGTGCGCCTCATATATCAATCTAGACTAATCCTTCTCAATCTAACCATCATTAAAAAAAGAATGACCATTTTGTCCCTTCCACTCACTCAAGAATTCATTCATTTATAGGGTGATCTTACTAACTCTTTTTTGAAAAAAAATCATCATATATGGCTTGCATTTCTGTCTTATAAAATGAGAAAATTGTTAATATAGGCGTTTAGTAGGGATTTTTTATTTTTTATTTGTTTATTTCCGTCATATATTAATTTCAGTGAAAAGTATATAGATAATGAAAAATTTCTTTAAGTCACCCATATATTTTATTAATAGCAGAAACGCCTCAGAGATTCGGAAATTGGGCTCCCCACCCTTTTTACTTCTCTAACAGTAAACCTTGGAAAATTTTGAATTCTTCTCAGCGTGCCCCTCTTTCGCATTCCCGCGCCCCCAAAAGAACCGCATGCTCGGCCAAGAGAAACGGGGCGAAGGCAAGCCTGAGCAGAGCTCTGTAGATGGCGCTCGGTCGTTGATCTCCGGCTTCCGGTTCCGCGATTCTTTCCGCCGTCGGTTGCACCTCGATCTGCGAAGACATTATTTAAATATTCAGAGGGTAAAACCACGAGATACAGCAGTGATAAAACGCACGTCGGAAGTGAATTTTAGGGCGATCCGGATCTCTCCTTCGAAGGTCCCGTCCGGTAAAACCACGTTGTACGGAGCGGGATTCAGATCTATGTATCCTCTCCGCCTTCCTTCATCGAGAATTCCTCCCAGGTGAACACTAAAACACAGATTTCTTCAGTTAATCGGAACTAAAAAAATGCGAATCTTGTCCTAATGAGTCGTTCAAACGTGTCTTACGTCGCTTCTCCGATCGGAGAGTCGTCGTTGAAGGTGTGGATCTTCATGATCTTCATCCTCAGTCGCGTCAAGCTGTTCCAGTCCCTCGTTGCGAACGAGAAGGAGAAGTTCTCGTTCCAACTGACTTTGCCGTCCTTCCCTGAAATGTCGGCCGATTTATTAAAATGGCCAAATAATTGCCACTGAGAGGCACTGGATTTAGCTCCGGTAGCACCTGTAGAAACCTTGCCTCGGTGAATCTGATCGCCACACTGGACAAGGACATAGAGCCCCCAAGATTCTGGACACACACCAATGGTATGTGAGGGAGGAGAGAGAGATGGGACAAAAAGGGAAAAAGTGAACACATTCGTATATAAATATAGATACATGAAGATCAGAGATGGAGGAGAAAAAAAGAAAAGTATACCTACATGAGTGTATGTGTATATATGTATATGTTTGAATAGAGAGAGAGATAGCTAGATATATATGTGTGTGTGTATGAATATGTTTATACAATAGAGAGAGAGAGAGAGATAAACGTATATGTATATGTATGTGTATATGTTTGTATTGAGAGGGCTCGAGATATATGTATGCGTATATGATGAATATGTTTGTAGAGAGAGAGAAAATAGAGAGAGAGCTAGATATATGTATATCTCTATGTATAAGTTTGTATAGGGAGAGAGAGATATATCAGTATTTATGAGTATATATATATATATGTGTTTGCATGGTGGAGAGAGAGAGAGAGCTTTATATATTTTATGTTTGTAGAGAGAGAGAGAGAGAGAGAGAGAGAGAGCTAGATATGTGTATATGTATATAAAGAGATAGCTACATATAGATAGAAATTAAGAATATATGGAGAGACACAGAGAGATGGAGAAAAACGAGAACGATACATATATTTGAGAGCGAGAGAGAGAGAAAGCTAGATATGTATATGATCAGAGATAGAATACAAGAGAAAGACGTAGAGATAGAGAGAGAAAGCTAGACATGTATATGATCAGAGAGAGAATACAAGAGAAAGACGTAGAGATAGAGAGAGAGATCTAGGTCAATAAAGAGAGAGAAAAACGTAGAGATAGATTTTGAGGAACCAAAGTATATAAATATATGTATATGGAGAGTATTTAAATTTTAGAGAGAGAGAGAGATGATATAAGCGGAGAGAGAAATATTGAGAGAGAAAGATTAATTTATTTATGTGTATATAAATATATATTGACAAAAAGAGATACCCATTAGATGGGAATGACGCAGTCCGCTTGCGTTGACCAGGAGGACTTGAAGAACACCACCCTTCATCCTCGGAGCCACTGGAAATCGAGGAGAGAGAGATAGATTGTCGTGGATATTTGTAGGGGTGAGCTCGTACCGTTTTATCCCAGTTCCAGTGCTCTGTTTCCGTTCGTTTATGAGGAAAATAAACGCCCAACATATAAACGCTCTACGAAAATAAACGATCGCATTTAATCTCCATAGAACACATAGCATCATGCATGATGCATCATACAGCCAGCATGATGCATGATGCATCATACAGCCAGCATGATGCATAGAACCCATCGCATCATGCAATTTCGTTCATAAAAAGGGGTGTAGCAGCTGAGCACAATCACATTCAATTAAACTCCTTGAATGGCGCTTGCTTACTAAATATTTCTACGGAAAAATGGAAAATAACTTAAGATGTAGAGAGAGAGATGATGATGGTGATGATGATGACGATTGGAGAGAGAGGGGGCTATTCCCACTCGACAGTGGCGGGAGGCTTGGAAGTAATGTCTAGGCAGACCCGGTTCACACCGCGGACGCTGTTGCAGATCTTCCGAACAACGTTGTCCAGGAATTTCTGGTCGAAGTAAAACCTGTTTGCATTTTTTCAGAAACATTAAAAAAATATTAAATGAGGTTAACCGAGGGAGAGAGAGAGAGAGAGAGTGAGAGTGAGAGAGAGAGAGAGATGAGGAATGCATACAACATAAAGATAAAAAACAGATGAACCCGTTCTCATTTTGCATGACCATGAAAGAAACACGGAATTCTGATCTAGAGAGAGAGGAAACGAGCAAAAACTTGCTCATCTAAATCCAAAACCGAGGAAGAAAAAAATGGGGAAAAAAATAAGAGCTTCGGCAGAATTTCAATTATTCTAGCAATGGCGATTGAATTGGAAAATCGTAGATAAACGCACCAGTCAGCCGTCATTCCATCCTCGCTCGTGACGGCTCGGAGAGCGACCACGTGCGAATGAGTTCTCTGATCTCCCTTGAACCCCAACACTCTGCACTGGCAAGAACACTGCAAATGCCTGCCAAATCGAGTCATACAGCCCTGCATCCTTTATCGACTGGATGAATATCTCATCCACCTGACATTAAACTAAGTTTCAGAAAAATAATTTGCATTTTGGGCGACAAAATTCAACGTTTGACCTGTCTCAAAACCTCCAGCGCATTCCCCTCGGTGACATCTCCCAGTACTCGAACGGCGAGACCTGGCCCAGGGAAAGGATGTCTCTTGAGAAACCCCTCAGGGACACTCAGTATAGCACCCAATTTTCGCACCTGCAGGCGTAAAAAAAGTCAACGGCAAGAAAAAAAAAAAAATCAACTCTAAAAGGGAGATTATTCAAGTTCGACCTCATCCTTGAAGAGGAATTTCAGTGGTTCAATGAGTTTGAGTCTCATGTCCTTTGGCAGCCCACCAACATTATGATGGCTCTTAATAGTGTGAGAATGATTTCTCCCACTACCTGGAGGCGGGCACGATTCAATGACATCAGGATAAAGAGTCCCTTGAACCAAGAAGTCTGGTCTTCTTCCCAGTTTTTCCTCCAACTCCTGAGCAAACTCGTCGAAAATGGCAATAAACTCTTTGCCGATGATCTTCCTCTTTGCTTCGGGGTCTTTCACTCCTTTCAACTTTGAAAGGAATTGGTCTGAGGCATCGACGCAGGTGACGGGAAGATGGAGCTCCCTCTCGAAGGTCGCCATCACCCTTTCTCTCTCCTTGTACCTTGGATGAAAAATCATAAATTTTAGAAAGAATTCAGGAATTAAGAATTATGCAGCAGAGAATTCACCTAAGCAAGCCATTATCCACGAAGATGCAGTGAAGCCTGTCGCCAATGGCTCTATGGACGAGGGTGGCAGCAACAGTAGAGTCAACGCCACCGGATAATGCACATATTACATGGTCCTTGGGTCCCACGGTGCTCTTAATGACTTGAATTTCCTCTTCGAGAACATCTTGCATCTTCCAGTCCGGCGTCAACCCGCAGACATTGAAAAGGAATTGCTTCAGGGTTTCCATTCCACTGGGAGAATGTGTCACCTGAAAAACCGCAGACTTTCATCATCTAGATGAATCAAACGAAAGAAGATACAAAACAAAGACCAAATGGAGTAAAACCCAGATTCCACTAAATTTTTAAAATAAAAAAACCGACCTCCGGATTAACTTACATCTTCTCAATGAATCTAACGAAACAAGATATAAAACAATCAAAATGTGAAGTAAATTCCAGATTTCAAAATCTACTCCTGCCAAACTACAAAAAAAACAAGAAATTCTACAGATCAAAAAAATCCACCACCAGATTACGCGGACTTTCATTTTCTAAATTAATATAATGCGAGAAGATATAAAACCAAAAACAAAAGGAGAAAACCGATGTTCCACAATCTTTCCAAGCCAAATTACAACGAAAATAACAAAATAAATTTAAAATTAAAGACCTACCTCCGGATGATACTGAAGCCCGAAGAATTTCTTCAAACGATTCTCAATTCCAGCGACGGACCCTTGACCGCTCCTCGCAACAACAGTGAACCCATCCGGCAAACTCACCGCCTCATCACCGTGACTCATCCACACGATCTGCCGTTCCCCGACCTCGTCAGCCCTAAAAATTCCACCTTCCTTCTCCACCGTAATTTCCATCTTCCCGTACTCCTGCTTTTCCCCAACCGCAACCTCGCCCCCAAATTTCTGCACTATCAATTGCATCCCGTAGCATATTCCGAGGACAAAAACCGCATTCTTCTCAGCGTACTCGAGAAAGCCATCGGCAAAGGAGGGGGCGCCGTCGGCGTGCACGGAGTGTGGCCCGCCGGAGAGAATCACGACGCGGGGCTTGTGCTCCGCGATGACGTGGAGGGGCGACGTACCGGAGATGCATAGCGAGAGGACGGACAGCTGGCGGATCCGGCGCGTGATCAGGTGCGTATACTGCGAGCCGAAGTCCAGGATGAGCACCAGGTTGCTGCTGCCGTGCTTCACCGTCTCTATCCCCCATCTTCACAGGCAGGAGATAGAGATGACGACGGAGGGGTTTAGAAGCTTAGGGTTTAGCGAACCAACCGTTGGAGAAAAATCGTTAGTAAAATTACAGTTAACCCCCTTTAAAAATCCGCTATTATTTTTATTCGTGATCGATACCGACTCGATAAAAATTCGGGATTCAAGCCCACGTCAGGCTCCCGTCTCCTTGTTCCTCTTGCTCTACGTATTTCCTCATGTTTCTGCAACAAAGAGGCCAATTAGCTCCGTGCCGTATCGGAGAGCAAGGGAGTATTGGGGAGTCGTCACTTCTTACAGCGACGGCTTCGAGCAATTCGGGATCGTCGGCGAGGTATGTGAGCATCCCGGTGCTAGCGGTAGTGTTCCGGCCGAAGATGACGCCGATGATGGTGTCGCAGATCTGATAGTCGGTGAGGGCCTTTTCTGGGTCCATGAGAGAGCCTAGAAGGTCGTTTTCTGCACGCCGCGCTGCCGTCTCCGACAGTGTTCGCTGTCGCCAACAGTGTGCGCTGCATCGGCCGCCGCGCCCCCATGGCGCCGTAGAAGAGGGTTCCGGGGACGTTAGTATCTGCGTGTCGTATCTGCGCTTCAGCTCCTCGCTGAGAAAAATCTCGTTCCGGGCAAATTTGGAGACCGGCTTCACCTCGATTCCATACTGTGGCGAGATGAAAAAAAAGGAATTTTAAAAGTAAAAAATCGGCGCACTGATCGGGAATCATCGATTTATCGGCGACAAGGATCGGACCCAAAATCAGTGATCGTGATCGACGGTTCGACTAGGAAATCGCCGATAAAAATTGAAGGTCGACACAAGTCGTAGAACGTCGTTTTGGGGATAAGTATTCTCTGACGTGGACGATTTACAGCTGTTGGATTAACTGGACGGCTGCGACATCTCCACGTTGACTGACTATTGGGTTGATAGGAATCATAAGAGAGCATTTTCGTAGTTCCACAAGGCGGCGAAAATCGCCGCCGCCACTATGGCACTCAGGCAAAAGCTCGCGGTTCGTCGGAACTTCCGCGCGCCCCGATTCTCATTCTCGTCATCTACATCTCCGCCGCCGCCTAAAGATAAAGGGGGGGAGGAGGAAGAGGCGCCCTATTCTTCCCTATTCAGCGAAATAAAGGCCAGACTCAAGCAGCCGGCCCCTCCGCGCCGGATCCCTCTCTCGCCGCCCGATCCGACGGTCCGGGAAGACGCTCCCCGTTCCAACGGCGCCGCTTCGCTGGATGAGATCCGGCGGAATCTCTCCGATTTCCGTCTGGAGAAGAAGTCCCCCCCTCCTTCTTTCTCCTTTCAGGATTTGTACAAGAGTAACGTTCTGGAGAAGGGATCGGAGGAGCGACCGTCGTTCGAATCGATTAGAGAGAGCCTCCGACAGCTCCGAGCGTCCCAGCCATCGACCGCCGGTCAGACCGGGTTCAGCGGCCGGCTGAGCCACCCGCTCGATCTGAAGTCGCTCACGGACCGGCTCAATCTCCGGCCGGGCGCTGACGCGGCGGGTCAGCTCCCTGACTCGATCTTCGGCCGGGAACTGAAGGAGAAGAAGAAGCCGGAGGAAGGAAGGAAGACGGAGTTTCTGAAAACTTACGACTTTGAAGAGCTAGGAGAGAAGCTGCGGAGACTCCGGCCTGAGGAGGCGTTGTCGGGGAAGAACTGGTTCTCGCTGGAGGAGTTGAACGAGCGGCTAGCCAAGTTGCGGGAGCTGGAGGAGAGAGAAACCGAGTACAGCATTGGTGGAGTTTCCTTCAAGGATCTGAGAGAGAGTCTGGTGAAGCTCCGTGATGCGGACAACAAGAAAGCCTCCAGCAAGTTCTCTTTGTTGATCCTCTTTGCTGTTTGACATTTGACTTTTGGCGTTTGTTGACTTTTCGTTTACTTTTCTTTTGCAGTGAATAAGTTCTCGATATTGGCTAATTTGGGAGGGCAGGCCACGCCGACCTACATGCTCAACCCGCCGAAGGAGAATCTGGTTGAAAAGGCAAGCTATCTCGTCTGTTTCATTGCGCGTTGTCTTAGGGTTAGGGCTGACGTAGCGCTCTTCAGTATTTCCATCCAGATCATCTGTCGGCCGCGGAGAAGCTCGAGCTGGAGCTGAAGAAAGTGAGAGACGAATTCAAAATATCGGAGTCAGACTGCGGGTCCACCCGCGTCCAAGGTCAGCGCCTTCCTCCTCGTTATCATGGTTGACTAGTCAACGTCTGATCACGTGCGCGTCTTGCAGTGGCGCAGCTGACGACCAGGATCCGATACCTGGAGCCAATTTTGTACACGAAGAAGAAGGTAGAAGAAGACTGATTTCGGATCCTGGTAACGGTTTTGGGTAGGAACTAACGGTTTTTGGTTTGATTTTTAGGGGAAGGGATTGAAGGGGTCCGGACAAGCATTCGATCAAGGGGTTGGTGGCGATGGTGAGGAGAAGAAACAGACTGCTCAAGTACTTGAGGAGGACGGACTGGGAGTCGTACTGCATGGTACTGACCAAACTGGGAATCAGGGATATAGAGAAGAAAGAAGCTAAGGGAAGCAAGGGCTCCAAGGAGAAGAAGAGAGGGAAGAAAGGGAAGGGGAAGCACTCTGGGTTGCCGAACTACGCGACTTGAGGGAGAGGACCTGCTCCTCTGATCTCTCGTTTCTCTCTAGAAAATCTATGTTTCTCTCTCGCTTTGATTCTCCAAAGATGGCTGGATTCTACCAGAAGAAGAAAATAGATGGGCGATTGGGCATTTCGTTCTGTTCAGTGCACTGCACCTGTTATTGATACATTACCATCTTTCTCTTCATTCCAGGACGATAATTTTTCTCTTCCTTCTGGCCCGTCTTAGAATTCGCAGGCTCTCTTCCCTTGCCTCCGGGGAGGAATAGCTCTTCCCTGCTGACGTCAGCATTTATCATCAAGTTCAGACATTACTTCTAGAGACAGAATGGAGGTAAGTAGACAGACGATATAGATACCTATATCTTTTTTCTGGAGCAAGCAGGAAAACGCTCCGTCCATCTCCTCGTCCGATTCGACGATCACCCTCCCAGTCGTTGACCTGGTCAAGGAAGAAAAATAAATTCTTTTGACGAATATTTCACTCTTTTCGGCGCCATTTGATTGATTTGGCTGTGTCGAAGGTTATCTGAACTGGGAAAGGGATTTCTTCCTGCTTGGGTTCCTTGAATTTCCGACTCTTTGAATTCAACGGCTTCGGGTCGATGGATTTAGGCAAGTTCGACTTTTCATTTCGACATCGAATCGGAGGAGAATCAGCCGTCGCCTGGCCTTTGGGACTGCCAACAGAGCAATGAATCAAAATCAAGACAAATACACAAGGATTTAGAGAGAGAGAGAGAGAAAGACGCACGCTCCAGCTGTCATCATCTGGTTCGTTCTTGACGCAGCAGCGACAAAGCATCTGCTCTGTGATGACAAGTTGACCAAAAAGTTAAAATTTCTAGAGTGACCGTGAAAATGGATAAGTGCAGTACCTCTAACTCTTTGGTTAAGGTTCCGCAAATGTCGCTCTGAAGTCGTTGCAGGCGAGCCTCGATCCTTGCTGGAATGGATGAGATTGCAGAGGAAATGGCGTGGAGCTTATGTTGATCTGTTAGTACTTCAGCTTGCTTTCTAGACTGATCAGGAATGGACTTGAGGATTCCGGTCAAACATGTCAGACTGGCTTTGATCTCTTCTTCTCCCTTCAGCTGCTCCTCGTAATTCAATAAAAAGCTCAAGAAAACTGTCATGAGAAGGCTGAGAGGAAGATGTCAGATTCTTACCATCACTTGAACGTTACTGTCATGAATGGTCGTTTTCTGCCGTATTCCTTCCACTGGTAACCAGCACCACAAACACAGTTGGTTTATTTGTTTTTTATTTTCTTGGAGGAAAGTCAGATGATTGAAATTACCTTCCAGTAGCACTTCTTTCATGGTCTTGTTTACATGCATTACATCGTTCTGTATGGCATCCAGTATTCTTCCCAATCTGTTCATAGAATTCTCCATTGATCCGATTCTGAGCTCAAGCTCATCGTTAACATGGCCTGCGAGAGAAAGAGAATTTTTATTCCTGTGACGTTTCACTGAGAAATCAACGGATCAAAGACCTACATCTTTGATCCGCTGTAAAAGCCGAGTTGGATCTCCGGAGAAAGTTGTTAGATGTCTTGGATAACTGCATCTGAGATTCATCTCTTGAGCCTGTAATCGGTGGGGGGCAGGCGAATCTCTTCCCGGCGCTTTCTCTTTCTTGAGAGCTAAATCTCTGAAAGGATCAGTTGATATCATCATGTCAATGGCTTGTCAAATTAAATTTGCCACAAATGGTTTTGTCAACCGAACCAAATTATCAGAATCAACGCACGATCAATTCAAGAATTAAACTCACAGGAGCGCTGAAGGAGAATGATTTTTCCAGATATTTCCACGGTAGGATGGAGATAAATTGGAACGAATTAGTTAAAGATGCTTTTAAATCTTCAACTAAGATTTTCGGTGACACCATCAAAGCGCAGAAATAAAGACTAAAAAGAAAAAGAATATGAACCAAAACTCATTTATCAACGAATCATTCGTGCGAGCGTAGCTCTGAAGAAATAAAATATATAGAAAATTTGGCAAGATCGCTAGTAACAAAATGTGAGGATTAGTGTAAAAAATCTTGATTTAAGATCTATGAATCTTCTCGGTGACATCATAAAAGCACAGGAAAAAGTAATATAGAAAAATTAAAAAAGAGTACCAGCCCAATTTCAACTCCCAACGAGTCAAAAAGGTAAAAAAAAAAAAGACGATCATTATACGTGAATTCGTAGTAACAAAGTGTGGTGATTAGTGCTAGAATTTTATGCTTTCGAACCTGATCGCAGAGCAAAACATCGTCCAAGGAACTCTGGGATAACTGAGAGAGAGACGGTCCCTGAGACTGAGACCGTGGCTGAGATAACTGAAGCCTACCGGAACCTGAAGAATCCATTGCCGAGGATAACATGTTCGGCCTCCTGTACCAAAAGTTCGCTCGAATTACAGTCAGAAAAGAAAAAATTGTCGCTTGAATTTTGATACAGTCGGATTTCCGTACCTGGAGTGCGGCGGGAGAACGGAAATTGAGCTTAGATCGCAGGCTTTGTTGATATTTAGTTTCATTTTTCCGTTAATACAGTGACTCCAGATCGTCTAGCTCCACGGAAACCTCTTGAAATCTCCAGATCCGAGAATCTCCAGATCAGGTACGTTCCTCCGTTGCGATTATTTGAACGGAGAGGGAGCGGGAGTTGAATTCTGTTTCGAGGTGCCGAACGTGAGCTAATTTAGGCGGGAAAGACAGTCAAAGATATCTGCTTTCACGGGCCGTAGTTAGGCCCATTACATTTAGAAGCTTCCAGGGATAAAATGTTCGTGCCATAAAATCGGGCCCAATTTAAATAATTAAACTTCCTAAAATATAAAATAGAAATTTCATATTTTGACCGTTTGACCATGACTTTCTCATTCTTTTACAGAGATAGAGCCGCTCTCACTCTAGATCCTGCCTAGACCATGCCAATCCAATCAGATCACCCCATCATCATTGAAAATTGGTTGATCAATGAAGTCAAACGGTCAACCAATATGGATCATGATCAACAAATCATTCGGGTACGTGATTTGATCACTGATCAAATCATCAGTCGATGTGGCGATCAATCATATAACCTTGATGGAGTCGATCAGAGGTTCTAAGATTGTTGATCAGATTTCTTGCATTGATTGTGGTGATCTGATTCACTCGTAGACATCCGATCAATGACGAAATGCTCCCTTTGTGCTAACCATTGAGGAGCGAGGCCCAAATTCGCCATCACCAATTTCTATAGCATTAGAACTTGGAAATAGTCCTTGAAAATTGGCGAGAATAAAAGTATAGTTTTAAAATTTTGATCGAGTTCTCATTATTCTTTTGAATATTTCACTAATATTCTATGTGGAGTAGACCCTTGTACAGTTCAATAGTGACTTTGAAAATTCTTCATATTTTCTGAAAATTTCTTGCATCCAATGAGTTAAAATCAATCTATAATTGGGTTTATTTCCAACCACTCCGCCCAAAATTCATTGCAATTGGAAAAGGAAAATATCGGCTTTCTCCGAGAATAATTTATATTTAGTTTTTAAATTTCTTAAAATGTCGTAATCTCAAGACAACATCATTGGTTGACAAATTAATATTTTTCTTCTTAACGTGTGATATGCAAGCACACCCTAGATCATGGAGTTTTTTTTCCCAATTCCACTAACATGCTTGGCACATGCACATAAACTTTGAGAGGCACAAGAGCATGTGGAAATAATAAGTCAAAGAGTTGAAGATGCATAGGGAGTCGAAGATTGAACATTGATACTTGCATGCTCGGATTGGACACATGTAAGGATAAAAATTACAATTGATGTCGTAGAATGACATCGCGAGTGCCTCCCCGAGGAGGCCGCAACTTGGTGTCGGTGCATCGAATATGTTGAATGTTCGGATAACCCATTTGGCCCAACCCACTCGGTCCATACTCGATAACCATCCATCTCCATGTCTTCTGACCTCCCTGTTTTCTTATCTCCATGTATGTTTTTATCAATAAACTTCGAGAATAATTTGAGGAAGGCTTAAATATTGAATATGCCTCAAACTTCAACTAAGGTGTTATCTAGACATGGGTATTTTCTCTATTACAAACACCATAATTCTTGTGTCATTATGCTATATTCCCTCATTACCCTTGAATATCCTCCCTTTTATTTGCTTTAAATTCTTGAAAATCATGAAACTCATAAATGATATATAAAACTTGACATGATTTTGGGAAACCTACTGGGTTAGCTTCAATACATATTACCATAAATTTCATTCTAGTTGAATTTATAGTTCTATCTAGCAATGAAAGCATTTCAATATACATTTCATAAGTATGCATGAAATTGGATAGTTCATACCCATTTTGGTATTTATTCATGATTATAAATTCTAAATCATGATTTATTATTGCATGAAAATGTGATTCACCCCCTATGAGATGGTTATCTCATGAGAGGATTCATTTACTCAATCATCTAGAGGGAAATAAGTATATTTGCATTATGAAGGCGGGTAATAATGTGCATTGAATGCACAATTACTTTTTGAATTAGCTTATTTAATTCATAAATCATATCACTCGAATGCATGGTATCATAAAATTCACGCGTTCTGGTCACACGATGCCATTTAATTAGTGCTATTATTTTTGCATAGTTCTATTGTTATATTTTGGATCATATGTGTTTGACCTTTCTCGGGGTAAAAAAATTACAAATTCAGTTATACGTTGAGATTTAGTGATTTTATGGCCTAGGTGACATTGAGAATACAAATAATAAAATAATATGAAGAAGAATCGGAGTAACATTCATTTCATACGTGCATTTTTTTAAATCAACTTATTTAATGCGCGATTCATATCAATTAAATGCATGTTATCACAAAATTCATGTGATTTGATCACATCATGCCATTTCATCTAAGTTGTCATTTTTTCACAATTTGATCATGATTTTATAGATTACATGTGTTTGACTTTTCTTGAGGTCAAAGACTTGAAAATAAAATTCTATACTGAGTTTTATTGATTGCATGACTGAGTTCATTTAAAGAATAAAAGATAGAAATTAGAAGTAGAATTGAACTCAATCTTGATTTAAATAAGTTTGCATTTTTAAATGGCTTGATATTTTATCTAGGACATTAATAAAGTCAAATGATTTGAGTTCTTCAAGATGCCCATGATCAAATGGTGACATGTCTTTTATTAGAGGTGCACGATTTCATTAATGCAACCATAATATCTAATCTGTTCTTATACTATCAATTAAATTAAACCCGTGAACAATTTTTTTCTGAACCTCTTTATTAAGTTTTTCTGTGTATCATTGACAAATTTTCATGTCAAAAAAACACAATAAATTAAGATTTCAACAAGAGATCATGGAAGATTTTGTGCTTGAACACATATGCAAGTATCATTTGCACTAATTTCTCTAAGGCTTTAGATTAGTTGGTACCTATATTATTTGATTTATTATTCTTTAGGTTGAGATTTAATTTTATATACTTTGATTTATAGAATTTTGTTGAATTTAATTATTTTCTTTCTCTTAATTTGTCAACGCGACATGTCGATTTGATCAAATTACACATTGATTAATTAATCTATATATTAATATTGATAATTAATAAAGTTCATCAATAAGCACTATTAGTTTTATATAACTGTTACCTAACAAGATATATGGACCTAAAGGGTCACATATAATTATTATGAGAGTTTTATAGAAAAATTTAACATACTCAATATTTATAGTGCCCATGAGAAGGACCATAACTCAAGGTGCCCATGAGAATCTGATGAAAACTCTCTCATTTATCTTTTTTTCTCTTTCAGTGAAGAGCATTGAATTGGAGATCGAACCATCCAATAATCATATGAATAATATTACAGGTTGGACATTTAAATAGCTTCAAGAACTCCTTTCATGAATCCTATAAAAATATGGATTTTATTATGCACGAAATCATAAGATCATCAGTCCTTAATGCCTCAGTGTTTTGAATGTTTGATTCAATATCTTTTACTATGTATGATGTTTTGATAAAAAATTTAAGAGCTTATCTACCATTAGATCATGCCATAGAGCAGAGCCAACTAATTGAACGGCAAGGCAAGAACTCTACTTGTCTAGTGTTTTTACGTGAAGACGAACCCCTTCGAGTCACATGAACTCTGAAGTCACAAGACGCAAGAAACATTAGATCCATGAACGACGTAATAAATTTGAACGTTAAAAGAGTTAAAAAAGATATAATCAAGGAATTAAAAATGGTAGAACTTAAAAGATATAAAAGTTTAACTAATTAGTCCCTCCCCTCTTTGTCATATAGATGTCCTTTTATGACCTCCACTCTCTCTCCCTCTCCCATTATTTAACACTCCCATGAGCAAAAACTGAAAACTGAGGTTTTTCTCCTGCTTATTCATCCTTCTTAATTGATTTTTTCCCTTAGGGCTCCAAGAGGGAAGCTGCTAGAAAGGATAGAAGGTACTCTTCCATTGTGATCTAGAGGCAGAAGAAAGCTGCCCCTTCAAGAAGGAGGTGTCTTTGAGGAAGGAGGAAGGCAAAGAGAAAGAACTTGATCTAAAGATTTTAGAAGAGTTTTTTTATTTCTTCTCGTAATTTAGATCAAGAGAGATTTATCTCCCATTTCTTCTTGTAGAAGAAGGATTCTTGAATGCTTGGTTTGACCAATTATTCGGCTGATTGATTATTTGCTTCTTCACAAGCATTGTGCTTAATTTACTTAAGCAAGAGAGAGGGTGAAGGTTAGGTTGGTCCTCAGATATTTTGTATATCTTTTATCTTTGAACTATTATGAGAAACAGGCGAACTCCAAGAAATGGAACACCAAGAACCCTAGGAGAAAACTCTAGGGTTAGGCGTGCTTGAGCTTGGGTTATGCAGGGATGGGTGATCTCTTGGGCGAGAAAAAGTATTTGTATCAAGTGATCACCAATTATTGGTGATCATCTTTTAATGTTAAAAAAAATCAAATTACTTGCGATTAAGAGCCATTATTTTCAGAGACTGAGAGATCAGACGAGCTACATATCATTCTGCATAGATTGATAAACTCAAGTCAAGATCTAAATGCTCCACCGTGAACAAGATAAAATGAAGACACGGGCCTCTTTTTTTTTCCAAAAAAAGATGATGGATTGATTATGATGGAAAAAAAACTAAGTAATTTTACAGTTTCCATCTTCATATTAAAAAGGGTAAATAGCCCCATCTATCCCAACCTTTTAAAGTTTTCCCTAATTTATCCCAACCTTTTTTTTCGCCCCATCTATCCCAACCTTTTTTCTCTTTCCTCAATCTATCCCAGCCGCTGACATGGACTTAAATTAAGTCCAGTTGGCGCCCGCGTCGTGTCCACGTCAGCCTCCTCCCTCCCTCCCTCCCTCTCTCTCCCGCCTCCCTCTCTCTCCCTCCCGGCCTCCCTCCCTCTCTCTCCCGCCCTCCCTCCCTCTCTCTCCTGCCTCCCTCTCTCTCCCGGCCTCCCTCCCTCCCTCTCTCTCCCGCCCTCCCTCCCTCTCTCTCCTGCCTCCCTCTCTCTCCCGCGTCCCGCCCTCCCCCCCTCCCTCTCTGTCTCTCCCTCCCTCCCTCTCTCTCTCTCTTCGTATGACTGCATGCAGGTTCTTTTGAGCAGACTAAGACTGTTCCTCAGCCCGGGGTATCCATACGAAGAGATGCTGAAGACTTTCCATAACCAGACCGACATCATCATGTGTTCTTATCTGCCCGTCTATACTTCTTTCAACCGAACTCGAGGTCTCATTGTTATTCTGATTAATACTTCTCTGTACCTATGGATTTTTCACTTTATCAATTTAATTATCTATTTACTTGTTTGTACTTTCTTCTCCCCCTTAATGACATATCCTCATGGGTTCAATGATGGTACAATGCAGGAGGGTTGATACAACTCAACCATGGACGGCCGCAGCCCCTGCAGTACGTGGTCAATGCTGCATTTCTAGCTTCTCTATACAGTGATTATCTTGAAGCTGCGGACATACCCGGATGGAATAGCGGTCCTGATTTCTACCCAACAAGTGTTCTTCGTGAATTTGCCAAGACTCAGGTTTCGGTTAACGCCCACGTTCTGAACCTCTAGCGGGTCTTTTTGAACGTTTTTTTTTCTTTTTTTGGGTTACACAGATCGACTATGTTGTAGGGAAGAATCCGAAGAAAATGAGCTATCTGGTGGGTTATAGCACTCACTATCCCAAGCACGTGCACCACCGTGGCGCATCGATTCCAAAGAACGGGAGGAGGTACGGCTGTAAGGGAGGGTGGAAATGGCGGGACAGCCGAAAGCCGAACCCCAACACGATCGTGGGTGCGATGGTGGCTGGGCCAGACAGGCATGACGGATTCAGAGACGTTCGATCGAATTACAACTACACCGAGCCTACTCTTGCGGGGAACGCTGGGCTGGTCGCTGCGCTTATTTCCTTATCGTGAGAGGGCAGCGGAATCGACAAGAACACGATCTTTTCCGCCGTTCCTCCGATGTTTCCTACGCTTCCTCCGCCTCCGGCGCCCTGGAGACCTTGATCTTCTCGGACTAAATACCAAAATTCTTGATTTCGCGATCTTGTATAATATATGTTAAACTGATGGAGGGAGGCCGGGAGGGAGGGCGGGAGAGAGAGGGAGGGAGGGAGAGAGACGGAGGGAGGGAGGGAGAGAGAGAGAGGGAGGGGGGGGGGGAGGGCGGGATGCGGGAGCGAGCGAGGGAGACCGGGAGAGAGAGGGAGGGAGGGAGGGAGAGAGAGGGAGGGGAGGCCGGGAGAGAGAGGGAGGGAGGCCGGGAGAGAGAGGGAGGGAGGGAGAGAGAGGGAGGGAGGCCGGGAGAGATAGGGAGGGAGGGAGAGAGAGGGAGAGAGAGGGAGAGGGAGAGAGAGAGGGAGGGGGGGAGTGCGGGATGCGGGAGCGAGCGAGGGAGGGAGACCGGGAGAGAGTGGGAGGGAGGGAGGCCGAGAGAGAGAGGGAGGGAGGGAGGCCGGGAGAGAGAGGGAGGGAGGGAGAGAGAGGGAGAGAGGGAGAGAGAGAGGGAGGGAGGGAGAGAGAGAGGGAGGGGGGAGGGCGAGATGCGGGAGCGAGCGAGGGGGGAGACCGGGAGAGAGAGGGAGGGAGGGAGGAGGCCGGGAGAGAGAGGGAGGGAGAGAGAGGGAGAGAGTGAGAGAGAGAGGGAGGGAGGGAGAGAGAGGGAGGGGGAGGGGCGGGAGAGAGGGAGCGAGGGAGGGAGGACGCGGGAGAGAGAGGGAGGGAGGGAGACCGGGAGAGAGGGAGGGAGGGAGAGAGAGGGAGAGAGAGAGAGAGGGGAGGGAGGGAGAGAGACGGGAGGGAGGGAGGGAGGGAGGAGGCTGACGTGGACACGACGCGGGCGCCAACTGGACTTAATTTAAGTCCATGTCAGCGGCTGGGATAGATTGAGGAAAGAGGAAAAAGGTTGGGATAGATTAAGGAAAACTTTAAAAGGTTGGGATAGATGGGGCTATTTACCCTATTAAAAAAATGCGAGAGCTTCTGATCTACTAGAAATAGTTTTAAAAATTTTATTGTTCAGAAACACACCTCACATGAGATCTAAAGTTGTGTGGTGTCGACGAGAGCCTCTGTAATTCTCTTATCCAGCTCGCTATCGTCAATCCACATAGAGCTTTGACGGCGCAGTAATTCCTTCCTTCCATCCCTCTTCTCCTCCTGAATCTTCTCCTTTGCTCTCCACATTTCCAGCTTCTCCGTTCTCTCCTTCAGCTACAATTATGAGAATAACAATCCATGTTCATTCATCCTTTCAAATTAATCGAAAATGAACAAATAAAATTCATTAAACTATCGCAAACAAAACCAAATGATCAGGTGAATCGTGCTCGAAGATCACAACTTTGAATCCTACAAATAAGTGCTCGGGCTACAAATTCCTACCAGATGTGAAAACCCAATAAACCAGAAAAATATATTATTTCATGAACAAAAGAACTGTTAATCTGAGACAGAACGGAGCGATTTTTGAAACCAAGTCAAATAAAGATCATATGATCGAGCCAATCAAGCTCAAAGATCACAGGTTTAAATCGGACTAGCTTCTTCTCAACAAAAATGCCAGAGCTGATAAAATTCAATCTAATGGAAACCCGATCACTGAAAAATAACCAACTATACCAGAGTTTGCCGCAATTCGTCCTCTAGGGCTTTTCTCTCCGCGGCAGCAACCTTTGCCGCGGCAGCTTTAACAGCTTCTCTCTCCTCCTTGGCGACGCGCACGGCTTCTCGTCGAGCCTCCTCCTTTCTCAGCTTCTCCAGTCTCTGCATTTCCATCTCGTACGCGTACTCCCTCCTCACCTCCTTCACCTGCTTCTTGTACTCCCTCCTCAGCATCGCTAACCTCCTCTGCGCTTCTTTAGGATCGCTTGACGGCGGCTGATTCTTCCAGCTTTCCAGAAAATCCGATCTCTTCGCGTAATCGTGGGGACATTCTAAATGCGCGCTTTCCGTCGAACGATTTCGGACGACGATAATAGATCTGCCTACCGAGGAGAACACCTTGCTGGTTCGTAATGATCTACAGAGGCGAGACGCCATGGATGTGCTCGAGGAGAAGATCTTAGGAACCAGGGTTTCGTTATGGCAGAGAGGACGACGAATAAAAAGGTGAATTGGGTCTTGAAGCCCAAGGCCCATGTTTGAAACTAAGCAGAGAAAATGGAAACGTGAAACCATAGCCCAAAAAGGCCCATCTTCGGCGTAACGGATGGAATATCCATTCTCTTTTATTAATGGACAAAAATGTCCATTTTTGTTGTCTGATTATCAATCGAATGCGATTGAATTTGATCGTCGATAGGCGATCATCAAACCGATCGACACTCACCACAAATTAGCGATTCATTTGATCGTCGATCGATGATCGACAAGCTGATCGAAAATCACCACAAATTAATGATTGATTTGATTATCGATTGATGATTATCAAAAGTCACGATCTGATCAATAGCTGATCGATCACCAGTTCGATCAATCTCTCGATCAACTACGGAGCTTTGATCGCTGATCGATCGATTTATCTGATTGTTGATGGGACCATCTGATCCGATCAGAGATCACCATTCCCTAATGTCGGGCCTCTGACCAAGCCCAAAAGGCCCATAATTAACTGAAAATCTACGATTCCAGTGTCCTCTTGCCTTTTTAAGAAAAAGGCAAGAGGAATGTGACGTGACAAACCAAATCGAAACGCTTGGAGTATCCTCCTACATCCTTCAAAAAGGGGACGATGACGTGGCCGTTAAAATAGGGGCCACGTGTCGAACTGTGATCCTCTCCTTCTTTAGGAGTATATAAACCCTGAGTCGGCCACGTCACCTTTCTCCCGCCCTCTAGGACAGCCCCGTCGCTAGCGTGTGCTCGAGAAGCGGTGCCGTTTTATCCTCTTCTGAGCCGCAAAAAACGACGTTGTCGAGGACACTCGGGAGCGCTAATTTTCTACGCTCAATTCCTTGATTTTATCTATTTTTAACTAAAATGTGCCTTGAGTTTTGAACCCGAGCTCTGCGAAGTTTTAGGTCTCCGATGGCAGTCGGAGCTCTGGTTTCCGGCAGGAATTGGAGTTCTCTCCTCGCTCCAGGTTTTCGCCCACTATTCTCTGGTTTAAGACTACTACCGCTTTCTAGTATAAATGTACTTCGGGAATTTATGGAAATGCTGCTGCGGTGTGTTTAAATGCTGCTGCGGTGTGTTTATCGAATGACTCTGTTTACTTTATTTTTTTCCTTTTCTGGTATTTCGCTTGCTCAAGCAGTATTGATAGGATTCATTCAGGAAAGGGATTGGTTGTCCACTTACACGAAGAACTTACTTGCGTGCGCCAAATATCTTGCCTAGCTCTTATCTTGCTTTGTTCATTTGGATATCTTGCTTGAAGAAGTGCTACCATCTCATTTTCTGAAGCAGTTCTGAAATAGAGTTATAAGGCTTGAGGTTGTTTCGTTCCTGTTTCTGTTTTCAGGAACCTTTGTTTCCTGTTCATATGTAATTTAGTTCTTTCTCAACCCTTTTAAACGGGAGCTACTTTTGCAGTGCTTCGTTGCCTGCCTCTGTTAAAATCACTTTTTTATTTACTTAAACTAGGTGCTAAGTCGAGTAGGAGACTTATTTCTGAAAAATGCTTGATCTTTCTTCTCATTACAATTATAAACTCGCCTGCAGGAAATCTGAAAGATGCAGTCAGAGCCGATTCTCATGAGAGAAGAAGTCAAGATAAAACAGTGCGGTGTAGAACGATTGCCAATTCATCAGTCCACAATAGCTTCTCTTGTTATCATTCTAGACATGTCAACAGGCCGATGCGCCTGAGTTCTCTGAATGACAAACATGACCTCCCCCAAATTTCTCAGAATTTGCGATGGAGAAGCTCAAACTCGTTATTTTTGTCTTTTCTTTCGAGTAGCTACTTGCTTCACCAAAAAGTAGGCATCAATTGCAAACCCTATGACAGCCAGTCATCTCTGAGGACTTATTCTAGCTTTCAGTCAGGGGACTTATCCGAAAAAGCCTTACCCTCTCCAGAAAAATTTCCTAAACGCTGGATAATCGTTCTTCTATGCTTCGTTTCGTTCCTCCTCTGCAACATGGATCGTGTAAGTCTTAATCTTCATCATACTGTACGATTTTTTATTTATTTGAAATTTTGCTTCTAAGATTTATTCTTATGCAGGTGAACATGAGTATTGCTATTCTTCCCATGTCAGCAGAATTCAACTGGAATCCTTCAACTGTAGGACTCATCCAATCGTCCTTTTTCTGGGGTTATCTGCTTACTCAGGTTTGAATTGCCACAACCAGCTGTTATTAAATTCCTTGACTCATTTCGAGCCCTTCACTAATGAATTAAAGTAACTGTCACGGATGAGGACATTTCCATAGTTTGAACCATAAATACTTTTGCTTTTCTAGTAGAAGTAAATGAATTTACTATTTTGTTTAGTTAATCTAATTGAAAGTTAATAATGAAGGCGTTTCCTTTGTGCAGATTATTGGAGGAATATGGGCAGATAAGCTTGGTGGAAAAGTTGTTCTAGGGTTTGGGGTTGTCTGGTGGTCATTGGCTACAATTCTTACACCCATTGCGGCTCGTCTTGGGCTCCCTTTCTTGCTCTTTGCTCGTGCATTAATGGGCATTGGTGAGGTTAGAGTTTCATCCTCTTCAAGTGTTACTGATGAACAAAATTATGATTTCCATCAAGTCTTAATGTTTCTTCGCTGATTCAAAGCTTCCATGGGATTTAGGGTGTTGCAATGCCAGCAATGAACAATTTACTCTCTAAATGGGTCCCTGTTTCTGAGAGAAGTAGATCACTCGGCCTAGTGTACAGCGGCATGTACTTGGGCTCTGTTATTGGGTTGGCTTTGTCTCCTATTATGATCCACAAGTTCGGCTGGTCATCGGTTTTCTACTCTTTTGGCTCCCTGGGAAGTATCTGGTTTGCTCTGTGGCAGAGAAAGGTCAAAATATCTTTTTTGCCTTGTATATGTCCAGTTTCTTCTTTGACTGATCTTTTTCCCCTTATTTAGGCCCAGAGCTCTCCTAGAGATGATCCAGAAATCTCAGAGTCAGAAAAGAAGCTGATTTTAAGCAGTACTTTGTCAAGAGATCCTGCCGCAGAGATTCCATGGAGATTGATCCTGTCAAAACCTCCTGTCTGGGCTCTTATAGTATCTCACTTTTGCCACAATTGGGGCACTTTCATTCTGCTTACATGGATGCCCACATACTACAACCAGGTAAATAAAGTTTGCCTGTTATTTTTTCTATTTCTCAAAGATGAGTACCCCATGGGTGAGATTTTATCATGCTTTCTTTCTGACCAGTGACCCATATGTTGAGTGTAATGCAATTCTCTCTCTTCCTCTTGTTCTTGATGTTACCACATTTTCTCTCCATTGTCTGTTTTCTTCATTCCTTTAGGGAGGTCTCTGTAAGTAAGGTTTCTTCATCCCTTTAACTAAGGGTGATTTTGCCGTTTTTTCTTTCCATCTATCTATCCCTCTATTGATTTGAATGCAATATTTTTTCCTCTCTCTTCAGCTGTGTTCTTAGTAAAAGTATCCTGGGTGGTCTTAATAAATGGTACCCTAAATTAGAAAGATAAGTCATTTTTCTTTCCATCCAGATATATCTTTGTTGATTAAAATGGTAATTTCCTTCTCTTGCCGTGTTCTTTGTCTCTCTTATGAGGTCTTCGTAAATAAGTAACTAACTCAGGGTGATTTTCTTTTTTTCCCTAAAAATGCCTTCTGTTGATTAAAAGGCAATTTTCTCTCTTTCTTTGGTCTTCTTCCTCTGAATTTTTTGTCCTTATTCAGGAGGTTTTGGTAAATCATTACCCCACTAGGCTAATATCCTCTCTTTTCTAGTGTGCCCTTTGTCTTGTGAGATCTTAGTAAAGAAGCACCTTTAGTAAGGGTATTTTTCCCCTCTCCTCCTCTGTGTTCTTAATCTCTTCATCGTTATTTGTTTTTTTCAGGTGCTGAAGTTCAACCTTACGGAGTCTGGCCTTTTGTGCGTTCTACCTTGGTTGACCATGGCCGTGTTTGCAAACATAGGAGGTTGGATTGCAGACACTCTTGTAGAAAAGGGCTTATCCATTACCACTGTTCGAAAGGTGAGCAAAAACCTAAACTGTGATGAAATATAGTTAAAAATCTCTTGATTAAGACACCCAATTTTTCTAACCATGATCAACTTTACAGATAATGCAGTCGATTGGGTTTCTTGGGCCGGCATTTTTCCTAACCCAATTGAGCCGGGTCCGTACTCCGGCCATGGCAGTACTCTGTATGGCCTGCAGCCAGGTACTCCTTGAAGAAGAATTGACCTTTATTCTTTCATGTGATTGGGCCTAATGGCATGATTGTAGTTACTCTCTTTCTCTCTATCATGTGTATGGTTTCTACTCTCTTTCTGACTATATAAGGGGTCAAGGCCATCCTTTTTCTCTTGAACTCTATTCTTTCTTCGGGTTTCCATGATACAGTATTGACCAATTTTTCCCTTGACCCTTCAGGGCAGCGATGCTTTCTCTCAATCTGGTCTATACTCTAACCATCAGGACATTGGGCCCCGCTATGCAGTAAGAATTTCATTTGAATTTTGTTTCTTCTCGTCTTTGTGTCTGGCTTGTTTTTGGTTTGTTAATGCCTATCTCTCTCCAGGGAGTGCTCTTGGGGCTCTCTAACACTGCTGGAGTGCTGGCTGGCGTCTTTGGCACTGCTGCTACTGGATTCATCCTCCAGCGAGGCATTCTCTCTCTCTCTCTCTAATTGTATATATATATATATATATATATGTATAAGTATATTCCCTCTACTCTATCTTTCTTCTTTTTTATCTATTGTCTACCTGTCTATTTCTCTCTCTCTCTCCAAAACTATCCATACACACCCCAATTGTTGTCTTTCTTCAATTCGTCTTGTTTCTACCAGTCTATTTATCTCTTTCTCTAAAACTTTGTGCATAGAAATGTATTCTCTCTGCTCAGCTCTGTATTTCTTCTATTCTATATCTTATACCTGTCTATTTTTCTGCTTCTCTCCATTAGTCTCTCTATAGATTTAACACACGTCGTCTCTCCCCCCTCTCTCACTCTACTTAGTAGTCCTTTTCTGTTTTTGTCCATTTGCGCATCATAAATTTCTATGCTTTAAATTTCCTTGTTGTTCATTTGACCTCCACAGGCTCCTGGGATGATGTCTTTAAGGTGGCTGTTGCCTTGTACATCGTGGGAACCCTGGTATGGAACCTGTTCTCCACAGGGGAGAAGATCTTAGACTAAGGAAGGGGGGAGGAACTTTCCTCCATGATTTCTTTGACGTGGACATTACTTGAGACCACTCTGGACGTGCAGAAAGGTTTGGGGAAGAGCCTCTCTCTCTCTCTCTCCTTGATTCCCTTGCTCTCTCCTCCCCCCCCCCCTGGTCCTTTATTCCCTTGCTGTTTCTCTCTCTCTCTCTCCCCCTCCATCCTTGATTCCCTTCCTCTCTCTCTCTCTCTTCCCACAGCCATCCTTCATTCTCTTGCTCTGTCTCTCTCCCTCTCCCTCTCCCTCTCATCCCCTTTCTCTCTCTGTCGTCCACAATTAAATTTCTATTTCCTCCTTCTTCATAGTGCTGCCCATTTTGTTTTTTCTATCATTTCTCTCTGGGCATAGGTTGAGCTTTTTTCCCAAAATTTCTCTCTTGTTATAAATGCTAAGAAAATTCATATTTATTTATTCATAAACTCAGAATCACAGTTTATTCCCATTCATGATGAGTGTATCGTCAGAGTTAGTATGGAGCTTTTGCCCAAAGATAGAACATCATGGATGCAAATCATAACCCCTTAGCAAGCATGCTTGACTCTAGATAACATAGTTGTATGTGACAAGAATATCACTTCTCTGAAGGGATAGACAAAGGGAAAGAGTCGTAAAAGAAAAGAGTTAATTTATTTCACCATAACGATTACATTATATAATAGCATTATCTAATCGTTAGTCATAGCGGTAACTACAATGGTAACCTATATGTCTAATTACATATAAGTCCCTATCTTCTGACACTTCCCCTCAAGCTGAGGTGTGAATATCCATCAATCCCAGCTTTCTCCTTAGCTTCATAAAGTGCTCTTTAGACAATCCCTTGGTTAAAACATCTGCTCGTTGTTCAGCTGATTGGATGTAAGGGATTCGAATATTATTCTGCTGTAATGTTTCTTTAATGTAGTGTCTGTCAATACTAACATGCTTCATCCGATCATGTTGCACAGGATTGTGTGCAACCCGAATCGTGGATTGATTGTCATAGAAAAAGGTTACATGTACCATTTATCTTGATCTTTAGGTCCTGTAATATCCTCTTGATCCATATTATCTCTGTGAGTCCATGTGCTAAGGCCCTAAATTCTGCCTCAGTGCTGGAAGGTGCAACCACATCTTGTTTTTTACTCCTCCATATGACTAAGTTTCCAGCTACGAAGACACAATAACCAGATGTTGACCTGCGATTAGACAAAGATCATGTAAAGTCAGAATCGGTATAAGCATCTAGACAGATCATACCTGATTGTTTGAAGTGTAACCCCAATCCTGTTGTGCCTTTCAGATACCTAAGTACTCGGTGTGCTGCCTGCAAATGAGATGATCTAGGACTCTGCATGAATTGAATATATTGACAACATAGGATATATCCAGACGAGTGTGTGCTAAATTAATCAGTCTCCCAACTAGTCTCTGATATTCTCCTGCATTAGTCTTCTGTTCAACATCATTTAAGTTTAATTTATGATTCACTTCCATTGGAGTTTTTGCTGGTCGACAGTCCATAAATCTTGTTTCAGCCAGAAGATCTAAGACATATTTTTGTTGTGATAGCATAATCCCATTTTTAGAATGAGCTACTTCAATCCCTAGGAAATATTTCATTCTCCCTAGATTTTTTTATAGCAAACTCTCGCATTAGTTTTTGCTCCAATTTAGCTCTTTTTGTGGAATCATTTCTTGTAATGATGATATCATCAACATCTATCACTAATATAGTCAGTCTGTCCTTAGCTGAATGTTTATAGAATACTGTGTGATCTCCATTTGATTGAGAATATCTAGATTGTTTTATGACTTGTGAGAACTTCCCAAACCAAGCTCGCGAAGACTGTTTAAGGCCATATAATGATTTTCTTAATTTACATACTGAATTATTAGTAATCTGTATATTGGAATATCCAGGGAGAATTTTCATATAGATTTCCTCTTCTAACTCCCCATGAAGAAAAACATTTTTAACATCATACTGTTGTAATGGCCAGTCGAATTGGAGTGCTAATGCTATTAAGATCCTAATAGTATTCATTTTTGCTACAGGAGCAAAATTTTTCCCATAATCTATGCCATATACTTGATTATAGCCTTGGGCCACTAGTCTGGCCTTATATCTTTCTATATGTCCATCCGATAAATACTTTATCGTAAATACCCACTTGCATCCAATTGTTCTTTGTAATGGAGGTAATTGTATAATGTCCCACGTATGGTTTTTTTCTAATGCCTTTAATTCTTCTGTCATAGCTTGTTTCCAATGTGGTATGGTAAGTGCTTCAGTAGAGTTCTTGGGGATATATTCATTCTGTAGTGAAGTCAAAAAATCCTTATGTTGATGTGTTGCCTTGGAAAAAGTAAGGTAATTATGCAAAGGATAGGGTGAGGTTAATGTTACTGCTAATGTCTTACTTAATTGATCTCCTTGTGTGATTTCTGTATTTCTGTTTTGTTTCCCATATACTTGGGAGTCATCATTCATGACACAAGGTAGATTTATCTCATCTTTGACATGCGGATTCTCTATGGTCTTCTTGCTCTTCCTAATGTACACTTGATCATAGGTAGGTGCTTTGCTAAAATTATGTATTTCATCACTAATTTCTGTGGATTCGCTCGTAGGAGCAGAAATCTCTGTATGATTGTCATTCCTTGGTACGCTAGTTCTGATATAGGTATGACTTATCTAAGGTTGCAGTATAAACTCTCTTTGCTTAGGATCTGAGGTTTCAATCAGATTCTGATTTTGGTGATAAAACATATTCAATTCATTGAATGTAACATCACAAGATACTATAATTCTTTTGTTGGAAGGAAAATAACATTTATATCATTTTTGTTCATTGGAGTATCCAATGAATACACATTTAATCGCCTTGGGTGATAACTTATCCGTCTGATTTGGATAAAGATGTACATAACATTCACATCCAAAGACCCTTTGTGGAAGGTCATTGTCAAGCTTTTTTGGATGTAGGTGTTGTGAAATCAGTTGTAAAGGGGACTGATTTCCTAAGCTATGGCTTGCAATCCTATTGGTCGAGTATGTAGCTTTTAATATCGCTTTTCCCCAAAGAAATAGGGGTGCATTACTTTGAATCAATAATGCTCTGCCCTTTTCTTGGACAAGACCAATTCTTCTTTATGCAATATCTGTATGCACATGATGTCTCATGTATTATACCTGATTCAGTGCAAATTTTTTGGAATTCATGATTGATAAAATCCTTAGCATTGTCTGTTCGAATCCTTTTGATTCTTCTGTCAAATTGTCTTTCGACCATTTGAGTGAATTGTTGGATTTTTAGGTTGACTTCTGATTAATATCTAAGTAGGTTAATCCAGGTAAATCTATTGAAGTCATCCACAAATATCCGGAACCATCTAAAACCATGTAAGTCTGTTAAATGTGCATGGCCCCATACATCACAATGGATAAGTTCAAAGGGATTTTTCCTTCTCTATATATTTGCCGAAGAATGTGAATGTTGTTTATGCTTGGCCTTTTCGCATACTTCACATACTAAGTTATCAACACAAATTTTCTTAAACTTTTCAAGAAACATACATCTTAGAATTTGAAACGATGGATGGCCTAATCTGCGATAAATTAACATCAGCTCATCCTTTTTATTGATGTTTGCTGCTGCTAAGGCATTGCATTGAGGTAGAACATGATCTCCTGCTGGTGGCGTACGACCCCCGCCGTCACCAAGGCATGACACTACGGCGCCGGAGGAGCCGACACCCGCGCGCGTCCAGCCCCCTCGACAGGCGAAGACGAAGGATGCTGAGTTTCACTACACCAAGTGAGGACCTCATCTCGCCACGACACATTTCACAGGGCTCGTGCGCGCGTGGAGTTATCTTTCCAGTCTTTTATTTCATTATGAACTTTATTAGCCCGCACGTGTTTAATCGGGCCTTTGCATATCTTCTTCTCTCCCTTTTAGGCTTTCGGGTGGGTTCTTCCCTTTTTCGGGATCCCATTCGTTAAGCCCCTCTCTTTGTGGACCTTTTATTTTCTATGATTATGTTAGGTGTGGGTTGTGGGCCTCAAGTGGGCCCTTTCCTCTCTCGGCCCACTTGGGGCTCTATAAGAGGGGAAGGGACCCCCCCCACAAACCCTAGCCGTCATTTGAAGAAAGAAAGGAGCAATCTCCCTCTAAAGTGGCTGGTCAAGGAAGATTGAGGTCGGAGACCAACCGCCGCCTCCGCCGCTGCCACCGCCGCCACACCACCACGTGCCGCCGCCGTGCCCGCCGCCTCCCCTAGCCTTGATCGCGTGTCATCTGCGCACCACCATCCTGCCGCCGCCGCCGGCTCATTGTGCTGCTAGTCTTCCCCTCCACGGTCCCATCCTCCTCCCCATTTCCCTCATCAGCGTTCTTCTCCAACCCATCCATCCAAACCACCCGGCCCTGCACCTTCCTCTCATCGCGAATCCGCAGATCCCCCCCACTCCCGATCTGTCACATCAGTCCCGTCGCCCTCCTCCATTTCCCGGATTCCCGGATCCACCAC
>CM044120.1:1075037-1101493 GCA_024174645.1 Lemna minuta | reverse complement strand
TACCGCTGAAACTAAGAATACAAGACAGTTGTATTCCCGATTGTAATACCTCGAATTTCCCGATTTCTCTCGTCGAATTCCCTGACAGAAATATAACCTGGAAGATTTGGCCATCAATAAGGCTGGCCCAAGAAATGTGCTCCCAATGTCCCAACCTATCGTGCCCTTTAAACTTGGCCAAAAGGGGAAAACACGCCTCTCCCTTTATTCAATAGGGTGTCATGATGGATGAGGTTAGGATTTAGTTTCTCTATGGACGTATGCATATATACATGGTATAGCAGAAAGGAATAGAAGAAAAAGAAGAAATGAAGAAGAAGTGGAGGAGAGTGCAGAAAAGAGAGCTAGGAAGAGAGAGAGGAGGAAGCAAGAGAGTGAGGGAGAGAGGGAGAAGTGGGAAGAAAAAGGGTGAAGGAGGAGAGGAGAAGATGCACGCCAGGGAGCGAGAGGGAGGTGCGATGTTTTGATCGCAGAAGAGGGGCGGAAGAAGAGATAGAAGACGTGGAAAGAGGGGAAGGTGAAGGAAGAGTTCGCACGCAATAGAAATTTTTTCGTCGCGCAAGAGAGAGAGAGAGAGCGGGAGAGATAAAGAGTAGTGAGAAGGAAATGAGAGAAGGAAGAAGGTGAAGAAGGAGGCAGTGGCAGAAAAGTAGGGAGCAGGAGAAGGAGAGGGAAGTACAGTGAAGGAGGAAGAAAAAGAAAAGGCATGGCCGAATTTATTTCCGTCGCCAAAAGATAAAGAGGATGACGTTGGAGAAGAAGATAAAGAGGAGGAAGGAAGGTGAAGGTAGAGAAGGCGAAAGAGATGGAGGCCGCAATGACAGAATTTTTTTTTCCATTGCAAGAGAGAGAGAGAGGGTTATTTATTTATTTATTATTTAAAAAAATATATTTTAATATATACAGTTCATTTCTATGTGGTTTTGACTGAAGAAAATTCCAAAAAAAAATAGATAAAGTCAAGAATATTGTATAGAAAATAATTTCAATCATGTAAACCATATTAAGCATGCATTCATAAATATTTATGAATGCATAAAGGGATTTTAAATTAGAAATAAATAGACAAATCATTTTATATCTTAATAAATTATTCGCTTGATAGCCTAATGTCATAAAATTATCATAAATTGTTATCAAATCTTGAAAAATAAAGAATATCATATTACAGATAGAGAATATCATTTTAATCATTTTAATCATGTAAACTAATGAAAACAGGCACTTATGATCATATTTATAAGAATAAACATATCAAATTCATGAGATGAATGCATGAATTTACATGCTATCAAACACATTAAGATTTAGAAACCCCAATAACATGTTATGAATCACGTTCTTATTCCCAAAATCCTAATAAATGTATTTTTCTAGATTTGGGGAGTGTAATGAAACTTTTTCAAGATTCCCTCTTCCTCGCCTACTTTGTCCTTAAATCTGTTCCTTTGAGCACAGTAAATAGCAATACAGAAGCTGGATCCTTCCTTGTGGACACCGGACTTCTCTTGATGACTCCGCCTGAGCCTCGGCGAGGAGATCTCTCTCCTCCATCGCTCGCGTGGTGGATGCTCGCCATCTCTTCCAGGCGAATCTCTCTCTCTCTCTCTCTAGTAATTCAGTCCGCCACTGACGACAGCGAGGTGCATTGCTCTCATACAGAAATCGCAGGACAGGGAGAAGAAATTGCGGGAAAAATCGTAGTTACTTAATACAGTTAACGTTTCCGATTCCGAACCAAGATCTGGGAACATCAATCAGAACCCTTCAATTCGTGAGCCCTGCCTTTCCACTCAAGGCGGGACAGGGAAAGAAAGGAATCAAGGAGAACTTAGGCAACGAACAAAAGCGCGGGAAAAACAAATTTAGTCCGTTACAACTGAAGTGTCTTGTGATGAGGAATTCAGGAACATCGATAGAACCGTTCAATCCGTGAGCCCCGCCTCCGTCAACGGCAGACAAGAAAAAGCAGGGGATGAACAAAAGCGCGGAAAAAAAAATCAAATTCAGTCATTCCGGTAATTGTTTTCGTTTCATGATCAAGAACTGGGAACATCGATCCAACCCGTTCAATCTGTGAGTTCCACCTCCTTCCTCATCCGTTCAATCCAAGCCGTAAAAATTCCTTGGAGTTGATGTCAGCCATGAGAGATTTGAGCTACCGAGAATCATCGATGCTGTTACATTTCGCCATGAGAGATTTGAGCTACCGAGGATCATCAATAGGTTGACCAACAATGAGAGGAATAAGACAAATGGGGTGAACGGTATGCCGAAAGGCCATACTCCCATTCTTACGGACAGTAAAATAGGTGAAAAAAGAGCTAACCACTGGATCAGGCAAGGGCATCCCAGATATTCTTCTGGACAAGGAGAATGACTTCGTCATCAGCCAGGTCAGGGTCAGCTGCAGAGTCCACAGTGGCAACAAGACGCCAATGGAGCGCGGGGAGGCGGCGCCTTAGGAAGCTCACGGTTGGGCGCTTGTCACGAAAGATGGCGAACCCAGATGGCCGTAGAATGCGATCCATCTCCAGGAGCAAGTCCTCGGGGCTGCACCCCTTCCTCCCCACCTCTGACAGCACTTCCCAGGCATGCAGAAGATCGTACGTCCTTGGGTATGTTGAGTATGCCTCACACCTGTCTCATGAGCGCATGCGAAGGAAATGGAGAGTGAGCGTTTGTAAGTGGGATACAGAGAGATGGAGTGACAGAGGTTCTCTACAGACGCGTAATGTAGAGAAGATGCAGAAAGAGAGAACGCGTGAGATGTTAGCAACAGAGAGCGAGAGAGAAAGTGGAGAGAGATGAAGAGAGAGAGAGAGATTGGGGGAAGTATGAAGGGAGAGACAGTGAGGGCGGCACAGAGAGATGACTGACCAGTCGTGAACGGATCCAATGAGCCCACGATCATAAACTATCTTGAGGTGATGTTGCTGGTCCTCAGGGATGACATTCATCACCCAAACATCTCTCTCATGTCGAGCTGCAGCAAAGGATCCCAGATGGGCCCGCATATCCATAATATTTCTCAGTGTGTTAGGCCGGACATTAGAGCTCATCAGATCCCAGTAATTGTCCACCCTCCTTCGCCAGACATGAGTTGATGTCAGCTCTGATGCTGTTACTTTTCCCCATGAAATGCGCTTGGGCCGGAGCAGATGGGCCAGGAAAAATGGTGCGAAAGCCAGATTCTCTTATGAACTAGAGAGAGCCTTTCGTCAGAAGAAATAGGATAGAATTCAAGTTTTTGTCAGAAGAAATATGATGCCTAAACTCTTTGATTCTGGCTCTTAAGACATCTAATTTTCATATGAAATTTGTGTTACTCATTTAATATTCAAACGGAAATTTTTATAAGTCTAAAAGGGGGGATGTTTCCCGGTCCACGGTTGCTGCTCCCAGGGAGAAAAGCGGGGATATTTGAATGCACTTCCACATCATTTGTCGTGCATGATGATCATTTGGCATTCATAAAGAATATCATCGCCATTCTTGCAAAGCATTCGAAATTCCTTTCATTACAGGACTGTGTGTTTTACAATGACAGAGAGACAGAGAGGAAGGCCCGGCAGACTCGATGGACAGAGACGTTAATCTGAGAAGACAGACAGATGGAAAGAGACCCCCCAGACTAGGCCATCATCTTCCTCCGCCGTCTTATCGCCTCCTCTTTCTCCTGGTTAAACGTTATCAGATCCCTGACACCACGCCGGACTTGCACCGCGTCGACGCCGACGATGTCCGCCGCCTCGACGACTGTATCGTACGCGAGAAAATCCTCCGGCAAGGTGACGGTCTGCCAGTTCATGAGTCCCTCTATCTCGGCGGTGACGTCAGCGAGGCACTGTTCGATGGGGCTGCGGCAGCACTCCATAATCGTGGACCGCATCGGCTCCGGAATGTCGTTGAAGCGGTCTTCGAACGGCGGAAGCAAATCTTCGAACGGCGCGAGCATCCGCTGGAAAGATCGAATCGTCGGGGACTCCGTCAGCCGGCCGTATAGATGTTCTTCTGACGCCATGGTCGCCTCTGCTATGTGGGTAGAGGAGAGCCGTGGTGCAAGAGTGTGAGGGAAGAAGAAGGGTGGGGGAGACATAAATAACAGTCGAAGGAGAGCTTCTCGGAGCTGCTCGTCCTCCTTGAATGTCGGATCTGTTGAACGGATCCCTAGTCATTCGCGAGGATATCGCGCGCGAAGGGGGCGGGTGTTGTACTTGCATTCGTAAGTTTAACGGTCATTCGCGAGGTTATCGTAAGTTTTCGGAACTGCCGAACTAGTCATTCGCGAGGTTATCGCGGGGGGGTTGTGGTACTTGCATTCTTAATTCTAACGGCTTCTTGTCTCCGAGACATTCATTGAGAAAAGGGAGATGAAATTACCACTGAAACTAAGAGTACGAGGAAAGTGAAGAGCTCTCCCAGCCCGGAAGACCTCATTGGAAAGATCAACTTCTTTGCTTTGTAGCCGGCATGCCGCTCCGCGAGCAAGGAGCGCAAGGTCGAACCTCTTCTTCTTTGTTCGATAAATGCGCAGTGGAAAGGGATGCGTGTCGGCTCGGCGGCCACAGGAGGCTGAAAAGCCGGAGCACGCGAGGCACACCCCCCCACAAGCACCCCCAGGCGAAGGGGGGGACCAGAAAACGAGAGTTTTCCCTTTCTTCTCCCGCCTTGCTGCCTTCCTTAACAAGCCCAGGGAGAACCTTGCAGCTTACTTGCTATATCCCCCCAACCTTGCAGCTTACTTCCTTAACAAGCCCAGGGCGGATACTTGCATGCGTAATTTTAACGGGTTCTTGTCTCCGAGACATTCATTGAGAAGAGGGAGATGAAATTACCACTGAAACTATGAAGGTCTTTCTTAGTCCCTTCATAGAATACATCATCATCGATATACATGCTCCCTTCAATATATCAGGGAATATGGGTTAGTATTTAGTTTCTATATGGACATATTTATATATGCATGGTATATCATGAGTTATCGTTGATCCCATGTAGTGATCCCATATCGTTGACCTAATTATGCTTATTTAGGGGCCTAGATATCTCATATGAGTATGGAAATATTGTAGGGATCATGTTGCCTCTTGCCTAGGGGTCACCTCTCTTGAGGCCCCTATTATTGTGGTGGAAACTCAAAAGGCTCCCCGCATCCGGCAAAGATCAATGGCATTGTCTTCGGGATTGTTTTACATTATTCATTCCTTCTGGTTCATCATCGATGAGGTATTGGCGCGAGCTCTCTCAAGATCCCACAATGCGTCTGGATTGCATCATCAATTTGGCCGGTTCAACTCCCTTTCTCTCAAAGGTTAAATATATGGCTTTACTTTAACCTTAACCCCGTAAAGTATATTCAGCCATCTATAAGGCTGACCCAGGAATTGTGTTCCCAATGGCCCAACATATTCTCTCTTTAAACTTGGCCCAAACGGGAAAACATGCCTCTCCCTTTATTCACTAGGGTGTCATGATGGATGAGGTCTGCCAAAAAAACTTTGTCCGCATAATTCCAGTTCAACAATTTCTTTAAATGAGCCCCAATGAAACACAAGTCTCACCTTAAAGAACTCTCCTTTTGTTTGTTCTTCACTCAACCATAGAAATTAATGGAATAATATGCATGCCATTGTCAGAAATAAGATTCTTCTCAACTCCCATTTTCTGAAAACATAATTTTAATCCGTTATTTATGTAACTAATTGATGCAAGAATGTCTTTTTTCGTAGATACTTGGCATGCAACATCAAGAGTGTTGAAGATGATGTAAAAGCATATATGAGATTGATGAGTCAATTTTTAGGGTTTTAAAATAATATTTTGGCACTTTAACCTTAATCATAAATCACCAAACATGAAGTTAGAAAGAGGCCGAACCATTAAGAGGAAGACCACAAGATTAAATGCAAATGCAAATAATTTTCGCAAGAAAATGGATGAGATTGATGATTAAGATGAGAAACATGCATTGCAAGCAATGATCTAAAACACTCGTCTCCTTTCAAAGGTAAGGATATTTTAGATAAGAGATGAGAATGATGTTTGTGGGAGTTTTAAATGATAAAAGAAAGTTCAAAATCCAGAGAAACAAAATCAATGGTGCACCCGGGAGCACGGGCCCAGGAGAAGCCGGCGGTAGAGCCAAAAGAGACCCCAAGGCACCACGACGACACACGAACACTTCCGTGTCCTGAGGCGGCGCAGAGCTGCAGAGGGACGCGGGGAGGGGACTTCCGGCGGGACAACGAGGGACATCCGGCGGGACAATGAGCGACTTCTCGCGGGTGCTTGGGAGAATTCCGCAGGGACGTGGGCGGGGGGCTAAATATCTCCGTCCAACAGCCCCCTGCGTTGCCGACAGCACACCCGCGCGCTGCCAGGGGAGTAATGGCAAAAGCTAGTGGCACTCCCCTATATACCATAAACAGGATCCCCCTGTTTGCAACCCGCATCACTAAACCCCCACCCCGAAACAGCCGCTTTTTTTCGAAATGCCAAATCACCCCTCAAACAACCTCCGATTGGCCTGAAATTTTGTGTGGGATCCTCATTCCACCCCAGCTACCACCATACAACATTCCGCTAAAAACGCACGAGCCAATCTCCCTGTGTCCCCAGAAAGGTCCCCTCCGACAGTGCCACAGCGCACCAAATGTCCCACGAACGTGCACGACTAGCCCACGACCCGCCCCCGGTTCTAAAGCATCTCCCAAATCGCGCGTGCAAATCGCGTGAAATTTTGAGGGGCTGTTCCTCTACACAAGAAACATTCCCACAGAAAATTTGAGCCCAATTGAAGCACCCCATCGATGGCCATTCCAATTGGAAATTCTACCGGTAACCTCCAAACCTTCGCAGTTATTTCGAAACATGGGTTCACCTGCAAAATGACCTCCGATCGGCCTAAAAATTTGTGTGGGCTCATCATTTCACACCAGCTCCCACCATACAAAATTTCGCTAAAAATGCACGAGGGCATCTCGCTCATGTCCCAGAGAGGTCCCCTCCAACACTGCCAATGCGCGCCAAATGTCCCACGAACGTGCACGACACACCCACGACCCGCCCCCGGTTCTGAAGCATCTCCCAAACCGCGCGTGCAAATCGCACGAAATTTGGAGGAGATGTTCCTCTACCTAGAAACGTTCTCACACAAAATTTGAGCCCAATCGGAGCACCCCATCAACGGCCATTCCAATTGGAAATTCTGCCCGCAACCTCCAAACCTTCGCAATTTTTTTGGAACGCGGGTTCACCAACAAAACGACCTCCGATCAGCCTGAAATTTTGTGTGGGCTCATCATTCCACACTAGCTCCCACCATACAAAGTTTTGCTAAAAACGCACGAGGGCGTCTCGCTCATGTCTCAGAGAGGTCCCCTACGACAGTGCCAAAGCGCGAAATGTCCCACGAATGTGCAGGACGCGCCCACGACCCGCCCTCGGTTCTGAAGCATCTCCCAAACCGCGCATGCAAATCACGCGAAATTTTTAAGACATGTTCCTCTACCCTAGAAACGTTCCCACACAAAATTTGAGCCCAATCGGAGCACCCCATCGACGGCCATTCCAATTGGAAATTCTGCCCGTAACTTCCAAACCTTCGAAATTTTTTCAAAACGCAGGTTCACCCGCGAAACAACCTCCGATTGGCCTGAAATTTTGTGTGGGATAATCATTCCACACTTGCTCCCACCATAAAAATTTTTGTTAAAAACGCACGAGGGCGTCTTGCTCATGTCCCAGAGAGGTCCCCTCCGACAGTGCCAAAGCGCGCCAAATGTCCCACGAACGTGCAGGACACGCCCACGACCTGCCCTAGTTCTAAAGCATCTCCCAAAACCCGCGTGCAAATCGCACAAAATTTTGAGGGGATGTTCCTCAAAATTTCAGCCCAGTCGGAGCACCCCATCGACAGCCATTTCTGTTGGAAAATGGCCAGTAACCTCATATCCTTCGCATTTTTCACAAAATGCCCGAACACCCCTCGAATGACCTCTGATCGGCGTGAGATTTTGTGTGGGTTTCTCATTCGACCCAAGCTCCCACCATACAAAATTTCGTTAAAAACGAACGAGGGTGTCTCGCTCATGTTTCAGAGAGGTCCCCTCCGACAGTGCCAAAGCGCGCCAAATGTCCCACGAACGTGCATGACGCGCCCACCACCCACCCCGGTTCTGAAGCATCTCCCAAACCGCGCGTGCAAATCGCACGAAATTTGAAGGAGATGTTCCTCTACCTAGAAACATTCTCACACAAAATTTAAGCCCAATCGGAGCACCCCATCGACGGCCATTCCAATTGGAAATTTTGCCCGCAACCTCCAAACCTTCGCAATTTTTTTGGAACGCGGGTTCACCTACAAAACGACCTCCGATCAGCCTGAAATTTTGTGTGGGCTCATCATTCCACACTAGCTCCCACCATAAAAAGTTTTGCTAAAAATGCACGAGGGCGTCTCGCTCATGTCTCAGAGAGGTCCCCTCCCACAATGCCAAAGCGCGCGAAATGTCCCACGAACGTGCACGACGCACCCACGACCCGCCGCCGGTTCTGAAGCATCTCCCAAACTGCGTGTGCAAATCACGCGAAATTTTTAAGAGATGTTCCTCTAACCTAGAAACATTCCCACACAAAATTTGAGCCCAATCGGAGCACCCCATCGACAGCCATTCCAATTGGAAATTCTGCTCATAACCTCCAAACCTTCACAGTTTTTTCGGAACGCGGGTTCACCTACAAAACGACCTCTGATCAGCCTGAAATTTTTTGTGGGCTCATCATTCCTCACCAGCTCCCACCATAAAAAGTTTTGCAAAAAACGCACGAGGGCGTCTCGCTCATGTCCCAAAGAGGTCCCCTCCGACAGTGCCAAAGCGCGCGAAATGTCCCACGAACCTGCACGACGAGCCCATGACCTGCCCCCGGTTCTGAAGCATATCCCAAACCACGCGTGCAAATAGCGCGAAATTTGGAGGGGATGTTTCTCTACCCTAGAAACGTTCCCAGAAAAAATTTAAGCCCAATCGGAGCACCCTATCGAAGGCCATTTCAGTTGGAAAATGGGTGTTAACCTCATATCCTTCGCATTTTTCACAAAATGCCCGAATGACCTGCAATCGGCGTGAAATTTTGTGTGGGTTCCTCATTGGACCCAAGCTCCCACCATACAAAATTTCGCTAAAAACGCAAGAGGGGATCTCGCTTGTGTTTTAGAGAGGTCCCCTCTAACAGTGCCACATCGCGCCAAATGTCCTGCGAACGTGCACGACGCGCCCACGACCCATCCCCGGTTCTGAAGCATCTCCCAAACCGCGTGTGAAAATCGCGCGAAATTTTGAGGAGATGTTCCTCTACCCAAGAAACGTTCCCACACAAACTTTGAGCCCACTTGGAGCACCCCATCGACGGCCATTCCAATTGGAAATTCTGCCAGGAACCTCCAAACCATCGCAAATTTTTCGAAACGCGGGTTCACCCGCCAACTGATCTCCGATCGGCCTGAAATTTTGTGTGGGCTTATCATTTCACACCGGCTCCCACCATACAAAATTTCGCTAAAAATGCAAGAGGGTGTCTCGCTCATGTCCCAGAGAGGTCCCCTCCGATAGTGCCAAAGCGCGCCAAATGTCCCACGAACATGCATGACGCGCCCACGACCCGCCCCCGGTTCTAAAGCATCTCCCAAACCGCAAGTCCAAGTCGCGCAAAATTTTGAGGGGATGTTCCTCTACCCTAGAAACGTCCCCACACAAAATTTGAGCCCAATCAAAGCACCCCATCGACGACCATTCCAGTTGGAAAATGCTCGGTAACCTCATATCCGTCCCATTTTTCACTAAATGGCCAAACACCCCCCCCCCCCCCCCGAACGACTTCCGATCGGCGCAAAATTTTGTGTGGGTTCCTCACTCGACCCAAACTCCCACCATAAAAAATTTCACTTAAAACGCACGAGGGCGTCTCACTCATGTTTTAGAGGTCCCCTTTGACAATGCCAAAGCGCGCCAAATGTCCCACGAACGTGCACGACGCGCCCATGACCTGCCCCCGGTTCTGAAGCATCTCCCAAACCGCGAAATTTTGAGGAGATGTTCCTCTACCCAAGAAACGTTCCCACGCAAAATTAGAGCCCAATCAAAGCACCCCATCGACGGTCATTCCAATTGGAAATTCTGCCGGTAACCTCCAAACCTTCGCAATTTTTTCGAAACGCGGGTTCACCCGCCAAACGACCTGCGATCGACCTGAAATTTTGTGTGGGCTCATCATTCCACACCAGCTCCCACCATACAAAATTTCACTAAAAACACACGAGCGCCTCTCGCTCATGTCCCAGAGAGGTCCTGTCCGATAGCGCTAAAGCGCGCCAAATGTCCCACGAACGTGCATGATGCGCCCACGACTTGCCCCCGGTTCTGAAGCATCTCCCAAACCGCATGTGGAAATCGCGCGAAATTTTGAAGAGAAGTTCCTCTACCCTAGAAACGTTCCCACACAAAATTTGAGCCTAATCGGAGAACTCCATCGACAGTCATTCCAATTGGAAATTCTGCCGGTAACCTCCAAACCTTCGCAGTTTTTTCGAAACGCGGGTTCACTTGCCAAAGGACCTCCGATCGACCTGAAATTTTGTGTGGGCTCATCATTTCACACCAGCTCCCACCATACAAAATTTTGCTAAAAACGCACGAGCGCCTCTCGCTCATGTCCAAGAGAGGTCCCCTCCGATAGTGCCAAAGCGCGCCAAATGTCCCACGAACGTGCATGATGCGCCCACGACCTGCCCCCGGTTCTAAAGCATCTCCCAAACCGCATGTGCAAATCGCGCGAAATTTTGAGGGGAGGTTCCTCTACCCTAGAAATGTCCCCACACAAAATTTGAAGCCCAATCGAGCACCCCATCGACGGCCATTCCAGTTGGAAAATGCTCGGTAACCTCATATCCTTCGCATTTTTCATAAAAATGCCCGAACACCCCGGAACGACCTTTGATCGGCGCGAAATTTTGCGTGGGTGCCTCATTGGACCTAAGCTCCCACCATACAAAAGTTCGCTAAAAACGCAAGAGGGCGTCTCACTCGTGTTTTAGAGAGGTCCCCTCTGACAGTGCCACAGCGCGCCAAATGTCTCGCGAACGTGCACGACTCACCCACCACCCACCCCGGTTCTGAAGCATCTCCCAAACCGCGGGTGGAAATCGCACGAAATTTTGAAGAGATGTTCCTCTACCCTAGAAACGTTCTCACACAAAATTTGAGCCCAATCGGAGCACCTATCGAAGGCCATTCCAATTGGAAAATGGCCGTTAACCTCATATCCTTTGCATTTATCACAAAATGCCCAAACAGCCCCCGAACAACGTGCGATCGGCGGGAAATTTTGTGTGGGTTCCTCATTGGACCCAAGCTCCCACCATACAAAATTTCGCCAAAAACGCAAGAGGGCGTCTCGCTCATGTTTCAGAGAGGTCCCCTCTGACAGTGCCACAGCGCGCCAAATGTCCCGCGAACGTGCACGACGGGCCCACGACCCACCCCCAGTTCTGAAGCATCTCCCAAACCGCGCGTGAAAATCGCGTGAAATTTTGAGGAGATGTTCCTCTACCCAAGAAACGTTCCCACACACAATTTGAGACCAATCGGAGCACCCCATCGAAGGCCATTCCAATTGGAAAATGGCCATTAACCTCATATTCTTTGCATTTTTCAGAAAATGCCCAAACAGCCCCCGAACAGTGTGCGATCGGCGAGAAATTTTATATGGGTTCCTCATTGGACCCAAGCTCCCACCATACAAAATTTTGACAAAAACGCAAGAGGGCGTCTCTACCCAAGAAACGTTCCCACACAAAATTTGAGCCCAATTGGAGCACCCCATCGACGGTCATTCCAATTGGAAATTCTGCCGGTAACCTCCAAACCTTCGCAGTTTTTTCGAAACGCGGGTTCACCCGCCAAAGGACCTCCGATCGACCTGAAAGTTTGTGTGGGCTCATCATTCCACACCAGCTCTCACCATACAAAATTTCGCTAAAAATGCACGAGCGCCTCTCGCTCATGTCCCAGAGAGGTCCCGTCCGATAGTGCTAAAGTGCGCCAAATGTCCCACGAACGTGCATGACGCGCCCACGACCTGCCCCCGGTTCTGAAGCATCTCCCAAACCGCATGTGCAAATCACGCGAAATTTTGAGGGGAGGTTCCTCTACCCTAGAAACGTCCCCACACAAAATTTGAGCCCAATCAGAGCACCCCATCGACAGCCATTCCAGTTGGAAAATGGTTGGTAACCTCATATCCTTCGCATCTTTCACAAAATGCCTGAACACCCCCCCCCCCCGAACGACCTCTGATCGGCGCGAAATTTTGCGTGGGTGCCTCATTGGACCCAAGCTCCCACCATACAAAATTTCGCTAAAAATGCAAGAGGGCCCCTCGGACAGTGCCACATCGCACCAAATGTCCCGCGAACGTGCACGACGCGCCCACCACCCACCCCGGTTCTGAAGCATCTCCCAAACCGCGTGTGCAAATCGCACGAAATTTGGAGGAGATGTTCCTCTACCCTAGAAACGTTCCCACACAAAATTTGAGCCCAATCGAAGCACCCCATCGAAGGCCATTCCAATTAGAAATTCTGCCGGTAACCTCCAAACCTTCGCAGTTTTTTCGAAACGCGGGTTCACCCGCCAAACGACCTTCGATCAGCCATAAACTTTGTATGGGCTCATCATTCCACACCAGCTCCCACCATACAAAATTTTTCTAAAAACACAAGAGGGCATCTCGCTCATGTCCCAAAGAGGTTCCCTCTCACAGTGCAAAGGCGAGCAAAATGTCCCACGAACCTGCATGACACGCCCACGTCCCATCCCCGGTTTTGATGCATCTCCCATACTGCGCGTGCAAATCGAGCAAAATTTCGAGGAGATGTTCCTCTACCCTAAAAACGTTCTCACACAAAATTTAAGCCCAATCGGAGCACCCCATCGACTGCCATTCCAATTGGAAATTCTGTCGGTAACCTCTTAAGCTTCGCAGTTTTTCAAAACGCGGGTTCACCCGCCAAACGACCTGTGATCGGCCTGAAATTTTGTGTGGGCTCATCATTCCACACCAGCTCCCACCATACAAAATTTCGCTAAAAACGCACGAGCGCCTCTCGCTCATGTCCCAGAGAGGTCCCCTCCAATAGTGCCAAAGTGCGCCAAATGTCCCACGAACGTGCATGACGCGCCCACGACCTGCCCCCGGTTCTGAAGCATCTCCTAAACTGCATGTGCAAATTGCGCGAAATTTTGAGGGGAGGTTCCTCTACCGTAGAAACGTCCCCACACAAAATTTGAGCCCAATCAAAGCACCCCATCGAGGGCCATTCCAGTTGGAAAATGGTTGGTAACCTCATATCCTTCGCATTTTTCACAAAATGCGCGAACACCCCCCCTCCCCCCCCGAACGACCTCCGATCGGCGCGAAATTTTGCGTGGGTGCCTCATTGGACCCAAGCTCCCACCATACAAAATTTTGCTAAAAACTCAAGAGGGCCCCTCTGACAGTGCCACAGCGCACCAAATGTCCCGCGAACGTGCACGACGAGCCCACCACCCACCTCAGTTCGAAGCATCTCCCCAAACCGCGTGTGCAAATCGCACGAAATTTGGAGGAGATGTTCCTCTACCCTAGAAACGTTCCCACACAAAATTTGAGCCCAATCGAAGCACCCCATCAAAGGCCATTCCAATTGGAAATTCTGCCAGTAACCTCCAAACCTTCGCAGTTTTTTCGAAACGCGAGTTCACCCGCCAAACGACCTCCGATCAGCCATAAACTTTGTGTGGGCTCATCATTCCACCACAGCTCCCACCATACAAAATTTTTCTAAAAACACAAGAGGGCGTCTCGCTCATGTCCCAAAGAGGTCCCCTCTCACAGTGCCAAGGCGCACAAAATGTCCCACGAACATGCATGACGCGCCCACGTCCCATCCCCGGTTCTGAAGCATCTCCCATACTGCGCGTGGAAATCGAGCGAAATTTCGAGGAGATGTTCCTCTACCCTAAAAATGTTCCCACACAAAATTTAAGCCCAATCGGAGCACCCCATCGATAGCCATTCCAATTAGAAATTTTGTCGGTAACCTCTTGAGCTTCGCAGTTTTTCGAAATGCGGGTTCACCCGCCAAACGACCTCTGATCGGCCTGAAATTTTTTGTGGGCTCATCATTCCACACCAGCTCCCACCATAAAACATTTTGCTAAAAATGCACGAGGGCGTCTCACTCATGTCCCAGAGAGGTCCCCTCTGACAACGCCAAAATGCGTGAAATGTCCCACGAACGTGCACGACACGCCCACGACCAGCCCCCGGTTTTAACGCATCTCCTAAACCGCGCGTGCAAATCGCGCGAAATTTTGAGGAGAGGTTACTCTACCCTAGAAAGGTTCCATACAAAATTTGAGCCCGATCGGAGCACCCTATCGACGGCCAGTCCAATTAGAAATTCTGCTGCTAACCTCCAAACCTTCGAAGTTTTTTCGAATAGCGGGTTCACCCGCCAAATGACCTCCGATCGGCATAAAATTTTGTGTGGGCTCATCATTCCAAACCAGCTCCCACCATACAGAATTTTGCTCAAACGCATGAAGGCGTCTCGCTCATGTCTCAGAGAGGTCCCCTCTAACAGTGCCCAAGTGCGCAAGATGTCCCACGAACGTGCACGACGCGCCCACGACCCACCCCCCGGTTTAGAAGCATCTCCCAAAATGCGCGTGCAAATCGCGCCAAATTTTGAGGGGCTGTTCCTCTACCCAAGAAACGTTCCCACACAAAATTTCAGCCCAATCGGAGCACCCCATCGACGGCCATTCCAATTGGAAATTCTGCCAGTAACTTCCAAACCTTCGCAATTTTTTCGAAACGCGGGTTTACCCGACAAACGACCTCCGATTGGCCTGAAATTTTGTGTGGGCTCAACATTCCACACCAGCTCCCACCATACAAAATTTTGCTAAAAACGCACGAGAGCGTCTCGCTCATGTCTCAGAGAGGTCCCCTCCGACAGTGCCAAAGCGCGCCAAATGTCCAACAAACGTGCACGACCCGCCCCCGGTTCTGAAGCATCTTCCACACCGCACGTGTAAATCGCACGAAATTATGAGGGGATATTCCTCTATCCTAGAAACGTTCCCACACAAAATTTCTGCCCAATCGGAGCACCCCCATCGACGGCAATTCCAGTTGGAAAATGGTTGGTAACCTCATATCCTTCGCATTTTTCACAAAACGCCGGTTATGAAGCATCTCCCAAACCGCTCGTGCAAATCACGCAAGAAACAAACCCATACAAAATTTTAGCCCAATCGGAGCACCCCATCGACGGCCATTCCATTTGGAAATTTTGCCGGTAACCACCAAAACTTCGCAATTTTTTCGAAACGCGGGTTTAGCCCCCTAACGACCTCTGATCGGCGCTTAATTTTGTGTGTGTTCCTCATTCGACCCAACCTCCCACCATACAAAATTTCTCTTAAAAGGCAGGAGCCAATCTCCCTGTGTCCTAGAGAGGTCCCCTTCGATAGTGCCAAAGGGCGCCAAATGTCCCACGAACGTGCACGACACGCCCACAACCCGCCCCCGGTTCTGAAGCATCTTGCAAACCGCGCGTGCAAATCGCACGAAATTATGAGGGCATATTTCTCTACCCTAGAAACATTCCCACACAAAATTTCAGCCCAATCGGAGCACCCCATCGACGACCATTCCAATTAGAAATTCTGTTTGTAACCACCAAATCATCGCAGTTTTTTCGAAACGCGGGTTCACCCGCCAAACGACCTCCGATCGGCCTGAAATTTTGTGTGGGCTGATCATTCCACACCAGCTCCTTCCATACAAATGTTCGCTAAAAATGCACGAGGGCATCTCGCTCATGTCTCAGAGAGGTCCCCTCCGAGAAAGCCAAAGCACGGCAAATGTCCAACGAACGTGCACGACGCGCACACTACCCGCCCTAGGTTCTAAAGCATCTCCCAAATTGCGCATGCAAATTGCGCGAAATTTTGAGGGGCTGTTCCTCTACCCAGGAATTGTTCCCACACAAAATTTCAGCCCAATCGAAGCACCCCATCGACGGCGATTCCAATTAGAAATTCTGCCGGTAACCTTCAAACCTTCGCAGTTTTTTCGAAATGCGGGTTCACCCGCCAAACGACCTCCGATTAGCCTGAAATTTTGTGTGGGCTCATTATCATTCCACACCAGCTCCCCCATACAAAATTTTGCTAAAAACGCACGAAGACGTCTCACTCATGTCTCAGAGAGGTCCCCTCTGACAATGCCAAAGCGCGCCAAATGTCCCACGAACGTGCACAACGCGCCCACGACCCGCCCCCGGTTCTGAAGCATCTCCCAAACCGCGCGTGCAAATCGCGCGAAATTATGAGGGGATATTCCTCTACCCAAGAAACGTTCCCACAAAGAAATTGAGCCCAATCAGAGCACCCCATCGACGGCAATTCGAGTTGGAAAATGGTCGGTAACCTCATATCCTTTGAATTTTTTTCACAAAAATGCTCGAACACCCCCACCGCCCCCAAACGACCTCCGATCGGCGTGAAATTTTGTGTGGGTTCCTCATTCGACCCAAGCTCCCACCATAAAATTTTTTGCTAAAAACGCATGAGGGCGTCTCGCTCGTGTCCCAGAGAGGTCCCCTCGGACAGTGCCAAAGCGTGCCAAATGTCCGAGGAACGTGCGCGACGCACCCATGACCCGCCCCCGGTTCTAAAGCATTTGTCAAACAGCAGCTGCAAATCGCACGAAATTTTGAGGGGCTGTTCCTCTACCCAAGAAACGTTCCCACACAAAATTTCAGCCCAATCGCAGCACCCCATCGACGGCCATTCCATTTGGAAATTTTGCCGGTAACTTCCAAACCTTCACAATTTTTTCGAAACGCGAGTTCACCCGCCAAATGACCTCCGATCGACCTGAAATTCTGTGCGGGCTCATCATTCCACACCAGCTTCCACCATAAAAATTTCTCTAAAAACGCACGAGGGCCTCTTGCTCATGTCTGATAACATGCATTTATAACTTGAATTCTTATCCTAATTAACTCATATTCATGCTTATTTTATGAGAATATGATGCATGTTATCATACTTTTTAGCAATTTTCTCCATTGGCATGTCATTTCACTAAAGTTGATATTTATGCATAAATTAGCGATAATTTCATGCTTAATAGATGATTAATCTTTTGTGTAAATTAATAGAAGTTAATCTCTGTTATTGAATGATTTTTGACTTTAGTAAATGTTGGAAGGATAATTTCAGGATGAATTTATGATTTAAAATGTTTAATGAGAAATGATTTAAGTAAATTTTAATTCATCTTGATTTCTTCTTTCAAAATATATTTTAAATGACATGATATTAAAAAGAAAAGAATTTGTGATCCAATGGAAAAAATTTGGATTAAAAAGGAGTTGTATATTTTAAGATATGATTTTTGGAAGATTTAGCCTTTTTCTGATTTTTATTTCATTTTTTTAAATTGAATTTTTATTTAAAAATCGCAAAAAGGGGGGATTTACCTACAGGCGCTTACGTGGCGAGCGGGGAAGGCGGCGAGCAGACACGTGGCGCGCGGGACCACCGCGCGATACGACCACAGCTCTGAGGCCACGTGGCAGGGCCGCGAGTGGCCCGCGCGGGGCGCAAGAGGCGCAAAGTGGCGCGGCCACGTGGCAGGGATGCCACGCGACCCCACGGGTCCATGGGCAATTAATAGATGATTGCATTCCGCTATTTAAGCGCGCCATATCCCGTCATTTTTTCCGTGTGGGACGTAGTCCCACACGTCTTACCTTTTTGCAGGTGACGTGGACGCGCGGCAGGCGTCGGATTTTATCAAGATGGCAGCGATCGCGTGGACCCGAGTCCACGCGATCATCAAATCATCACGTGCGTTAATATCACTTTAAGTGGAAGCGATCAGAGCGTTTACCTGACGCCACATGGCGACACAAGAAGCGTCAAATCGTCATCAAATTAGGATATCGCTTGATCGCGATCGGGCCGTCCACTCTCCTGATGCTTTATTGGACGGTGCAGACGTTTCGTGGAAGAACTCCATGATCGCGGTCCGATCGAACCGCGATCGTGGCGCGATCGTGGAGCTTTCGTCGCGTAATCTCTCCCAAAGGATCAGACGGCGGCCGACCGAGATCTAGGATCGTGGCCCGATCGTGGTGCGATCGTGGCCTAATTTGAAGCTAATTTGAGGTCGATGCACCACTAAATCCGGTCAAAATAGTCGCGGAATTGAAGCCATGACGTCGCCAAGTGAAATTGCTCCCATGACGCCACGAATCCGTGCCCACGACCGGATCAAACGGCCGGAATTCTTGGGCTAATTTCCCCTTCAAAAGCATTTATTTCCCCCTTTTGTTCTTGAACTTTTGATCGATTCGTGAAGGGAATTAAGCCAATTTCAAGGAAGATCTCTAGTTCATTGTGATCCCCCCGCGTTTAGACTCGATTGCGATGCAATTGGAGCGGGATTGATCGCGAATTCCTCTTTGATTTCATCAAATTTTCCCCTTGAATTTCGAACGTCCGCGAGGAAGAATCCGAGCAAATTTGCTTCAATCCACAAGAATTGAAGCCCCATTCTTGCGACAATCAGGTTAGTAGTGAGATTCAATCGATTATCAGGAGGTAATTTGAGTTTTAATTAGATTTAGAAGTTTAATTTTACAAATTAGTTCATAGTGTTCTTCATTTTCCATAATTTTAGGTCTGAAAAGTCATTAATTTTGAAAAAAAGGATATCTCTTTGATTATAATTCCAAATCACTTGATTTTGGTTTCATTGGATTTTTCTTTTCATCAGCTTTCCGTGGTGAGCAAATTCATCAAATTTCGAGTTCATTTGACCCTCCAATTTGACGTTTGACCAAGGACTGTTCATCTTTCATCAGAAGTCAAATGTTGACTTTCGGGGTCAATTACTTTTGATTTACAAATCAGAATTTGATAATTTTGGTATTTTTAGATTCCTCTAGTTCTTAGATTTCCATTGACATAGAAATTGCAAGATTTGTATGCATTTGGCCATTCAATTTGAAGATTTCCTGTGAGGTGTTAATTTCGGGGATTTTCTGATAGTTGATTTTCAATAATTCATAATAAATCCATTTCTTATCCGAAAATTACGAAATATATATCAATAAATTCCATTTTCTCTCTAGTTTCCAAATATCTAATTTTTGTAATCTTCTGACTCTGTTTGATTCTCTGATTTTGTAGAACACCTACTGTTGGTCAAAGTCAATGCTTTGACTTTGACATTTAACTTTTCTCTGTCAAATCCGAGATTTCAATTCTTAAAACTTCTTATTTAGCTTATTTATATCATTTCCATTCCTTAAATCTTATTTTCTCTTATTTAAAACTCCTTTTAAACGTAAGTTTGACGAAGTCAACTCTGCGATTAGAGTCAACCCTGTTCTTTGTGGATCGACCCGATACTTACACAATACTTGATTATTATATCTTATCTTTGTGAGTTTGGTTTTATAAATTTGTTTGACCATCATATTTGTATTTTAACGACGCACAAAAATGATCCGTCAATGTCCCAGAGAGGTCCCCTCTGACAGTCCCAAAGCGCGCCAAATGTCCCGCGAACGTGCACGGCGCGCCCGTGACCCGCCCCCGGTTCTGAAGCATCTCCCAAACCGAGCGTGCAAATCTCACCAAATTTTGAGCAGATGTTCCTTGATGAACTAGAACTTGATTGATTATATCGTTGTTTTGTGTTCTAATTCATTCAGTACATTTATAATTCCTCACTTAGAACAGTAGTAAGCAAGGGTCGATCCTCAGGGAATCTAGGTAATGAGGGTTGAGACGAAAGTAGAAGAAGGGGTGAATTCCTATAGTGGAGGATATTTAGGAGTTAGAAGGAGAATTAAGTAGATGTAATGGATGTAATTGGTGAGATTATATCTCTGTAGTACTAATTAGAGGAAAATAGAGTAGAATTGGAAGGATAGAGATCGATTGAAGGTGAGAAAAGAGAAGAAAAGGGGAGATGAAAGAGGGGAAATCGTATGGAGATTGATGATATGGTTTGGTATGATTTATGAAGCCAATGCAATAACCTACAATTAAAATAGAAGAAAAGGTCCTACATTATCCATGGAAAAGGCTTACAAGAGAATCCCTCCTCAGAATCTTCCCACAAACCCCGTGTTGATGCCAATCCTAGGCCGGGTGGTGCTTGATTCGCTACGACGACGATCTCCTCTTGATCTCCTTCTCCAGAACAAACTCAAGCATCCGATGATGCTTAGCTTGGGCCTAAGCTTCTCCCCCTTTCCTGCTGGTGACCTGGTGTCAAGAGAGAGCCAAAAGACAAGAGAATTCGGAGTGGAGGAGGAGCACTTTTATGAGTTAGGGCTTCCTCTCAATCCGACGGTCGAGATTGATTTTCGAGAGTTTCGAGGGTCCGATGGAAATCTCAACCGTGCAGATTGAAAGAGCACGGTGAGATTAGCCTCTCTTCAAAATTTCATCCCGATCGGACGGCTAGATTATGAGATATCACCCTTTCTTTTTCGAGCGTTCCTAGCCGTCCGATTGGGTGATCTCTTGTGTCAGCGGTCCTCCTTCATCAAGCCCTCGGATCGCGCCACGTCACCCTCACGCCGGACGTCGGATTTCCGCCACGTCACTGCAAGATTATCAACCGTTAAAGAAAGTCAAAATAAGGTAAATGAGAGGAATCTGCGTCGATTCACTTTCGCCGCAGATTCCTCCTTTAGCGCGAATAAGAGAGCGCCACGTCGCTCTCTTATTCTCGATTCGTGGTCAACGATAACGGCGCGCCGCAGGTAAGCAAAGTTTTCTAATATTTTAATCGTTAAACGAAAACGACAAAACAAGAAAATAAACTAAACGACAAAACGGCGGAATTAAATAAACAAAGCGACGAAACGAAATAAACAAAACGACAAAACCGGACAAAACGAAAACGACAAAACAACGACGGAATAAAATATAGTTTAATACGGTTTCCATTAGAGAAAACGACAAAACAAAGAAACTTAAAACAAAACGACGAAACTAAAATAACAACACGACAAAACTAAAACAACGAAACGACAAGACGGAGGATTATTAAAACGGCGAAAAAAACGCGTAACAGAAAACGACAAAACGAAGGAATAAAATAAACAAACTAGGCGCCTCTCTCTGTCCTTCCTCTTCTGCGTCAACGATGACGGCGCCATCCACGTCATCTACACGGTAAGTACATCAAACAGTAATTTTATAATAAAATATTAATAAATCTAACTAGAAATGACGCCACCAGATTGCGACACGTGTCGCGATCTGGTGACTTCTACCTGACTTACCCTGTACTTCCGAAAATTGTAGATATACCCCTGACGCTCATAAATAGACAAGAAATGATTAAATTAATTAAACAAATGCCCTAAAATTCATTTAAATCATTTCTAAAATTCTAACATATATATATCTTGCTTTCACAATTCATTTCTTTGTCAATTTATAATCAGAGAGAGGTATTTAAGTATTATCAAACCAAAGAAATTCCATAAAAGCATAATAAAGCAAGATTAAGCAATTTAAGCATAATAACACATAAATTTATTCTTTTTCAAGCCAATTGTTCATGAAAACTTAGAGTTAAAGTTCATAGATTTATGTGTTATCATTCCTCTACCCTAGAAAGGTTCCCACAAAAAATTTGAGCCCAATCAGAGCACCCCATCGACGGCCATTCCAATTGGAAATTCTACCGGTAACCTCACGGCCTTCGCAGTTTTTTCAAAACGTGGGTTCACCCACCAAACGACCTCCGATCGGCCTGAAATTTTTTGTGGGCTCCTCATTCCACCCCAGCTCCCACCGTACGAAATTTTGCTAAAAATGCACGAGCCAATCTCCCTGTGTTCCAGAGAGGTCCCCTCCGGCAGTGCCAAGTGCCCACGAAACGTGCACGACGCGACCACGACGCGCCTGTGGTTCTGAAGCATCTCCCATACGGCGCGTGCAAATCGCGCGAAATTTTGAGGGGATGTTCCTCTAGCCTTGAAATGTTCCCACACAAAATTTCCTCTCCTCTTGAAGTGTTACTGATGAAAAAAATTATGACTTCTATCAAGTCTTAATGTTTCTTCGCTGATTAAAAGCTTCCATGGGATTTAGGGTGTTGCAATGCTAGCAATGAACAATTTACTCTCTAAATGGGTCCCTGTTTCTGAGAGAAGTAGATCACTCGGCCTAGTGTACAACGGCATGTACTTGGGCTCTGTTATTGGGTTGGCTTTGTCTCCTATTATGATCCACAAGTTCGGCTGGTCATCTGTTTTCTACTCCTTTAGCTCCCTGGGAAGTATCTGGTTTGCTCTGTGGCAGAGAAAGGTCAAAATATCTTTTTTGCCTTATAGATGTCCAGTTTCTTCTTTGATCGATCTTTTTTCCCTTAATTAGGCCCAGAGCTCTCCTAGAGATGATCCAGAAATCTCAGAGTCAGAAAAGAAGCTGATTTTAAGCAGTACTTTGTCAAGAGATCCTGCCGCGGAGATTCCATGGAGATTGATCCTGTCAAAACCTCCTATCTAGGCTCTTATAGTATCTCACTTTTGCCACAATTGGGGCACTTTCACTCTGCTTACGTGGATACCCACATACTACAACCAGGTAAATAAAGTTTGCCTGTTATTCTTTCGATTTCTCAAAGATGAGTTCCCCATGGGTGAGATTTTATCATGCTTTCTTTCTGACCAGTGACCCATATGTTGAGTGTAATGAAATTCTCTCTCTTCCTCTTGTTCTTTATGTTACCACATTTTCTCTCCCTTGTATGTTTTCTTCATCCCTTTAGGGAGGTCTCTGTAAGTACTTTAACTAAGGGTGATTTTGCCGTTCTTTCTTTCCATCTACCTATCCCTCTATTGATTTGAATGCAATTTTTCTCTCTCTCTTCAGCTGTGTTCTTAGTAAAAGTATCCTAGGAGGTCTTAATAAATGGTACCCCAAATTAGTAAGATAAGTCATTTTTCTTTCCATCTAGATATTTTGATTAAAATGATAATTTCCTTCTCGTGATATGTTCTTTGTCCCTCGTATGAGGTCTTAGTAAATAAGTAACTAACTCAGGGTGATTTTATTTTTTTTCCTATAAATGCCTTCTGTTGATTAAAAGGCAATTTTCTCTCTTTCTTTGGCCTTCTTCCTCTGAATTGTTTGTCCTTGTTCAGGAGGTTTTGGTAAATCATTACCCCACTAGGGTAATATCCTCTCTTTTCCAGTGTGTCCTTCGTCTTGCAAGATCTTAGTAAAGAAGCACCTTTAGTAAGGGTATTTTTCCCCTCTCCTCCTCTGTGTTGGTAATCTCTTCATTTGTTATCTATTTTTTTTAGGTCCTGAAGTTCAACCTTATGGAGTCTGGCCTTTTGTGCGTTCTACCTTGGTTGACCATGGCCGTGTTTGCAAACATAGGAGGTTGGATTGCAGACACTCTTGTAGAAAAGGGCTTATCCATTACCACTGTTCAAAAGGTGAGCAAAAACCTAAACTGTGATGAAATAGAGTTAAAAATCTCTTGATTAAGACACCCAATTTTTCTAACCATGATCAACTTTATAGATAATGCAGTCGATTGGGTTTCTTGGGCCGGCATTTTTCCCAGCCCAATTGAGCCGGGTCCGTACTCCGGCCATGGCAGTACTTTGTATGGCCTTGACGTGTCGTTTTTGTGCGTCGTTAAATCACAAAGACGATGGTCGAACAAAATTTATAAAACCGAACTCACAAAGATAAGATATAAAAATCAAGTATTGTGTAAGTATCGGGTCGATGCACAGAGAGCAGGGTTGACTTTAATTGCAGAGTTGACTTGGTCAAACTTAGGTTTAAAAGGGGGTTTCAAGAAATAAAAATAAGATGTAATGAGTGGAAATGATATAAATAGACCTAATAAGAAGTTTTAAGAATTAAAATATTGGACTTGACAGAGAAAAGTCAAAAGTCAAAGTCAAGTGTTGACTTTGACCAACAGTAGGTGTATTGTAAAATCAGAGAATCAAATAGAGTCAGAAGAATACGAAAATTATATATTCAGAAACTAGAGAGAAAATGGAATTTATTGGTATATAATTCGTGATTTTTGGATAAGAAATGGATTTATTATGAATTATTGAAAATCAACTATCAAAAAATCCCTGAAATTAACACCTCAGAGGAAATCCTCAAATTGAATGACCAAATGAAATCTAAATATTGCAATTTCTATGTCAATGGAAAGCTAAGAACCAGAGGAATCTAAAGAGACCAAAATAATCGAATTCTGATTTTTAAATTGAAAGTAATTCACCCCGAAAGTCAACGTTTGACTTCTGATGAAGGATGAACAGTCCTCGGTCAAACATCAAATTGAAGTGTCAAATGAACTCGGAATTCAATGAATTTGCTATCCACGGAAAGCTGATGAAAAGAGGAATTCAATAAAACCAAAATCAAGGGATTTGGAATTATAATCAAAGAGATATTCTATTTTCAAAATCAGTAACTTTTCAGACTAAAACTTATGAAAAATGAAGAACACTATGAACTACTTTGCGAAATTAAAGATCTAAACCTAATAAAGATACAAATTACCTCTTGATAATCAATCGAACCTCACTACTAACCCGATTTCCGCAAGAATGGGGCCTCAATTCTCGTGGATTGAAGCGAATTTGCTCGAATTCTTCCTCGTGGACATTCGGAATTCAAGCGGAAAATTCGATGAAATCAAGAGATGAAATCGTGATTATCATGCTTCAATGGATGCGTCTCTACACACTTGGAAGAAGAGGATCACGAGAACTTAAGACCTTCCTCGAAACTCGCTTAATTTCTTCACGAGTCGATCAAAAGTTGAAGAATAAAGAAGGGAAATACATGCTTTTAAAGAGGGAAATTGGCCCGACGATCGTGGGTCATTGGAGCGGTTGTGGAGGCGTTTTGTAAGGGTCGTGGGAGCGGTTCCACTTGGCGAGGACGCGGCTTCAATTCCGCAACAATTTTGACTTGAATTTCGCTTCAAAAAGAGCCCCGATCGTGGCATGATCGGGCCACGATCGGGCCACGATCAGGCCACGATCGAGCGTCGATCGTGATCCTGGATCTCGGTCAGCCGCCGTCTGATCTGGTTGGAATGATTCCGCAACGAAAGCTGTAAGATCGCGGCTCGATCGGACCGCGATCGCGGCACGATCGGACCGCGATCGTGGCTCGATCGGACCGCGATCGTGGGGTTCTTCCACGATTCGTCTGCACCGTCCGATGGAACGTCAGGAGAATGGACGGTCCGATCGTGATCAAGAGGCATCCATCTTTGATGATGATCCGACGCTTTTCGCGTCGCCACGTGGCATCAGGTAAGCGCTCCGATCACGTCCACTTAAAACGAGATTAACGCATGTGTTGATTCGCTGATCGCGTGGACTCGGGTCCACGCGATCGTAGCCGTCCGTGGGGAGATCGGACGCTCGCCACGCGTCCACGTTGCCTGCAAGGTAAAATCGTGTGGGAACATAGTCCCACACGGAAGAAAAATAGACAGAATATGCGTTTAAATAGGGGAGCTCCCCTTAGCTCTCATAGCGTTACTGTCCCCCCATGTTACCAGGGCCCACTATACCCGTGGGCCCTCCACTTGCGAGCCCTCCTGCCACGTGGCGCCCCACATGGGCGCCCACGTGGACCCATCCGCGTGGCCTCTGCCACGCGTTGGCGCCACTTGTGCCTCGCGTGGGCCGCCTGGGCTCTGCCACGTGGCCTCAGTGCCGGGTCGCACCCCGGGTCGGTCCCGCGCGCCACGTCAGCACCTACAGGTAATAAAACCCCTTTTTCGCGATTTTATTAATAGAAAATACCTCTAAAAAATAAATAAAAATCAAATAAAATTAGGAAAAAGGGCATAAAACTTCAGAAATTCATAATTTAAAATATACAACTCCTTTTTAATCCAAATTTTCTCCACTGGATCACAAATTCTTTTCTTTTTAATATCATATCATTTAAAATATATTTAGAAAGAAGAAATAAAGATGACTTATAATTTACTTAAATCATTTCTCATTAAACATTTTAAATCATAAATTCATCATAAAATCATCCTTCCAAACATTTACTAAAGTCAAAACTCATTCAATAACATAGATTAACTTCTATTAATTTAAACAAAAGATTAATCATCTATTAAACATGAAATTATCCCTAATTTATGCATAAATATCAACTTTAGTGAAATGACATGCCAATGGAGAAAATTCCTAAAAAGTATGATAACATGCATCATATTCACATAAAATAAGCATGAATATGAGTTAATTAAGATAAGAATTCAAGTTATAAATGCATGTTATC
>CM044120.1:926497-1074537 GCA_024174645.1 Lemna minuta | reverse complement strand
AGAATTTCATGACTGAAAAAAACTATAAAAAGATTCCAAGATCGCCTTATGGCCGAAGAAATTATCTTTTCTGGCATTTTTTTGAAATAAATGTTCTTTAATTAAATAAAGTTTTTCACAGATTAGCGGATAATTGAAAAACAGTTGTGTTATTTGAATAAGTGAGTTATTATCTCACATGCATATTTGAATAACTGAGATGTTTGAAATATTTCCAAATGCACTTCCTCATAATCGAATACGCATGTTACATTTGACCGGACTGCGCGTACGCATGTTACACTTGACCGGACTAGGTGTAGATTTCGTGCTTCCTCATAATCGACTTTCTTTCCATCCGCCTATGAATCTTCCCTCCTGCTCTCCATAAACTTTGCAGTCGAGGAGGAGAGACAGGGAGACAGAGATGGAGAAGAAAGACTTGGTAGTGACGGTGTTGGTGGTGACTCTGCTCGGGATCCTCTCCGCCGCGCTCGGTTTCGCCGCGGAGGCGAAGCGTGTGAAGGTGAGCTAAAGAAATAGGATAGATAGAGAGAGAGACCCCAGATCAAATCTACGGCAGTATTCGTGATCTTTCGGCCTCGGGGCAGGCAAAATATGACAGAGAGGGAGACCTCGTCAATCTCTACCAGTACTCATACCCAACTATGGAGTCTCGATTAAACCCTAATATTCACATTTCAATTGAGCTCTTATTATAAAAGATGGGATTTAGTTATTTATTTTGCAGACTGTGGAGGTCAAGAACGAGGGGGGAAGAATCAGCTGTAACTTTCGAACCTCTCCAGCGGCCGGGCTGAGCTTGGGCGCGGCCATCGTGCTTCTGTTGGCGCACATAGTGATACACGCCATTTCCGGGTTCCGACTCTGCAGGAAAGGGCCTCGAAACCCCGGCAATACGTTGGTCAAAGCTTGGATCCACATCATTTGTCGTGCATGATGATCATTTGGCATGCATAAAGAATATCATCGCCATTCTTGATTATGTCGAATTTTATTTGCAAAGCATTCGAAATTCCTTTGATTACAGGACTGTGTGTTTTACGCTGACACAGAGACAGAGAGACAGAGACAGAGGAAGGCCCGGCAGACTCGATGGACAGAGACGTTAATCTGAGAAGACCGACAGATGGAAAGAGACCCCCCAGACTAGGCCATCATCTTCCCCCGCCGTCTTGCAGCCTCTCTTATCGCCTCCTCTTTCTCCTGGTTAAACGTAATGAGATCTCTGACACCACGCCGGACTTGCACCGCGTCGACGCCGACGATGTCCGCCGCCTCGACGACTGTATCGTACGCGAGAATATCCTCCGGCAAGGTGACGGTCTGCCAGTTCATGAGCCCCTCTATCTCGGCGGTGACGTCAGCGAGGCACTGTTCGATGGGGCTGCGGCAGCACTCCATAATCGTGGACCGCATCGGCTCCGGAATGTCGTTGAAGCGGTCTTCGAACGGCGGAAGCAAATCTTCGAACGGCGCGAGCATCCGCTGGAAAGATCGAATCGTCGGGGACTCCGTCAGCCGGCTGTATAGATCTTCTTCTGACGCCATGGTCGCCTGTGCTATGTGGGTAGAGGAGAGCCGTGGTGCAAGAGTTTGAGGGGAGAAGAAGGGTGGGGGAGACATAAATAACAGTCGAAGGAGAGCTTCACGGAGCTGCTCGTCCTCCTTGAATGTCGGATCTGTTGAACTGATCCCCAGTCATTCGCGAGGATATCGCGCGGGCGGGGGGGTGTTGTACCTGCATTCGTAAGTTTAACGGTCATTCGCGAGGTTATCGTAAGTTTTCGGAACTGCCGAACTAGTCATTCGCGAGGTTATCGCCGGGGGAGGCGGATACTTGCATTCTTATTTCTAACGGCTTCTTGTCTCCCAGACATTCATTGAGAAGAGGGAGATGAAATTACCACTGAAACTAAGAATACGAAGGTCTTTCTTAGTTCTCATGCAATAGAAATTTTTCTGTTGCGCAAGAGAGAAAGAGTGGGAGAGATAGAGAGTAGTGAGAACGAAATAAGAGAAGGAAGAAGGTGAAGAAGGAGGCAGTCGCAGAAAAGGAGGCAGTAGGAGAAGGAGAGGGAAGTAAAGTGAGGGAGGAAGAAAAAGAAAAGGCGTGACTGAGTTTACTTTAGTCGCGCAAAAGATAAAGGAGGTGGTGACAGTGGAAGGTAGAGAAGGTGAAAGAGATGGAGGCCGCAATGACAGAAATTTTTTTCCATTGCAAGAGAGAGAGAGGGTTATTTATTTATTTATTAATTTAAACGGGTATTATCACCATCTACCCCAACCTTTCCCAAAAGGGGTAATAGTCTAGAAACCCGGGGGAGAGAGGATAGCTCTCCAGATATCAGCATCCTGACAAGCAGATCGGAAGCTATCCGATAATCCAGTATCGTTTCTCGATATCGGATACAGGATATCTGATACACAGTCTGTCCCCCGCCTATGTCCACATTACTGGATGACACTGATAGCCGCGTGATATGCATCCAATATCCGGGCAATATCCAAGCAATAGCTCGAGATATCTGACAATATTCAAGCGATATCCGACGATATCTGATGATAGCCGGCGATTTTCATCATCCCACGCCCGTCATTCGGCGGATATCCGGCATCCTGGTTCATCATTCAGGTGCCGGCATCCTGGTTCATCATTCACTGTCCGATGCCAGATACGTCCGGATAGCGGACTAGGATAGCTGAAGCAAAAAGTGAAGAAGTATAGAACCACACCTTACTCTTTTTAGCTTCTCTCTCCCCCTCTTCTCTCTCTCCCTATCTCTCCATTCATCTCCTCAGATTTCTACAAACTTGCGATTGTCATGCCAGGGTTAAGTGACGTATGTAAATTTTCTGATAAAACTTCTTCCAAAAAGTTTTGAGAGTATGACGATCACATCCACCGCGAATTCTTTTCATGATTCTTTTCTGAAAAGAACAGCGGAATGTACGATCTCCTACATCTCCATGTATGATTACATCGTGAACATCGAATACCATCCTGTAAAGGTATTCCGCCGTCATTCATGGAACCAACAACAACCATCTAATTTGATAACCATATATTTCAGTGTTTATACTCAGCTACACTACGGCTGAGTTCCGACGAAGAAAAGCTATCGATCTTCTGGATTTTTTCTGGCTCCGAGATGACGGTTGCAGGAATCAACTGGTCTCCTCGGAAATGGCTTTCGGTGGTATTAGAAAGTAGCTTGAGATTGCCATCATGGAAGTATTTTAAGTCAGCCGGCCACAGATCGGGAACACAGAGAGAGAGAACCAGATGATAATAAGGTCAAAGTTCCTAAATTTGCTGCTGTAGAAGAGCAGCGGAGACTTCCACGTTTTTTGCTTTTCCTATTTGACGGCTTCCTTTTTCCTTCTTCGTCCATCTCATGCATGGACTTTTGCCCGCCCTGCGGATTTTCAGCGACGTCAAACTTCGATTATGCCAGTCTAATTTTAGGTATTTAATATTCAAGTTAAAAGTGATGGAAATGCCGTTTTCCGTAATTGGGTAACAAAAAAAGATAAAGGCCGCCGCTCCCCTCCGCTATCCTCTCTCCCCGCCTTTTTTTGTTTCGAACCAAAACCCCTTCCCAAAACCCCGAGATCTACCCCAACCTTCTAAAACCCCGAGATCTACCCCAACCTTTGAAAAAGTTAATGAGATCTACCCCAGCTGCTGACATTGCATCGACGTCGAATCCACGGCGCCACCTGGCCGCCCTCCCTTTCTCTCTCTCCTGCCCTCCCTCCCCCCTCTCTCTCCTTCCTCCCTCTCTCTCTCTCCCGCCCTCCCTCCCTCCCTAGCTCTCTCTCTCTCTCTCTCTCCCGCCCTGCCTCTCTCTCTCCCGCTCTCCCTCGCTCGCTCTCTCCCGCGTCCCGCCCTCCCTCACTCCCTCTCTCTCTCCCGCTCTCCCTCCCCCCTCTCTCTCCTTCTCCCTTCCTCTCTCCCCGCTGCGTTACCTTCCGCCGTTAAGCTCTGTCACTCCCCCTCCCCCTTCCTCCCTCTCTCCCTCTCCTGTCTCTCTGTCCCTCCCTCTCTCCCGTCCTCTCGATCCAAACCCAATCCCCACTTCAACGTATGTAATCCTGTCCCGCGGAGAGGGAGAGGAGAGGGAGGGAGAGCGGGAGAGAGAGAGAGAGGGAGGGAGAGCGGGAGAGAGAGAGAGGGAGGGAGGGAGAGCAGGAGAGAGAGGGAGAGAGCGAGGGAGGGCGAGGGAGGGCAGGAGAGAGAGAGGGAGGGAGGGAGAGCGGGAGAGAGAGAGAGGCCGGGAGAGGGAGGGAGAGCGGGAGAGAGAGTGAGAGAGCGAGGGAGGCCGGGAGAGGGAGAGGAGAGGGAGGGCGTGGGAAGGCGGGAGAGGGAGGGAGAGCGGGAGAGAGAGGGAGGGAGGGAGAGCGGGAGAGAGAGGGAGAGAGCGAGGGAGGTCGGGAGAGAGAGGGAGAGAGCGAGGGAGGCCGGGAGAGGAGAGGGAGGCGTGGGATCTCCCTCCCTCCCTTCCTCTCGTCTCTCCCTCTCCCTCCCTCCCTCCCTCTCGTCTCTCCCTCTCCCTCCCTCCCTCTCGTCTCTCCCTCTCCCTCCCTCCCTCTCTCTCTCTTCCACCCTCCCTCCCTCCCTCCCCTCTCCCGCCCTCCCTCCCTCCCTCTCGTCTCTCCCTCTCCCTCCCTCCCTCTCTCTCCCGCCCTCCCTCCCTCGCTCTCTCTCTCTCCCGCCCTCCCGCCCTCCCTCCCTCCCTCCCTCCCTCTCCCGCCCTCCCTCTCTCTCCCTCTCTCTCCCTCCCTCCCTCCCTCCCTCCCTCTCTCTCTCCCGCCCTCCCTCCCAAGCTCTCTCTCCCTCCCTCCCTCTCTCTCCCGCCCTCCCTCGCTCTCTCTCTCTCTCCCACCCGCCCTCCCTCTCTCTCTCTCCCGGCCTACCTCTGTCTCTCTCCCTCTCTCTCTCTCCCTCCCTCCCTCTCTCCCGCCCTTCCTCCCTCTCTCTCCTGCCCTCCCTCCCTCTCTCTCCTCTCTCTCTCTCTCTCTCTCTCTCTCTCTCTCTCTCTCTCTCTCTCTCTCTCTCTCTCTCCTCTCGCCCTCCCTCCCTCTCTCTCCCTCTCGTATCTCCCTCTCCCTCCCACCCTCCCTCTCGTCTCTCCCTCTCCCTCCCTCCCTCCCTCCCTCCTCCCTCTCTCTCCCGCCGTCCCTACCTCCCTCCCGCCCGTCCCTCTCTCTCCCTCCCTCCCGCTCTCCCGCTCTCCCTCCCTCCCTCGCTCTCTCTCTTCCGCCCTCCCTCCCCCTCTCTCTCCCGCTATCCCTCCCTCTCTCTCCCGCCCTCCCTCCCTCTCTCTCTCCCTCCCTCGCTCCCTCTCTCCCGCCCTCCCTCGCTCTCTCCCTGCCCGCCCTCCCTCTCTCTCTCTCCTCCCCTGCCCTCCCTCTCTCTCTCTCTCTCCCTCTCTCTCCTGCCCTCCCTCTCTCCCGCCCTTCCTCTCTCTCTCTCTCGCCCTCCCTCTCTCTCTCCCGCCCTCCCTCCCTCTCTCTCTCTCCCGCGTCCCTCCCTCCCTCTCTCTCTCCCGCCCTATCTCCCTCTCTCTCTCTCCCGCCATCCCTCTCTCCCTCTCTCTCTCTCTCCCGCCTCCCTCCCTCCCCCTCTCTCTCTCCTTCTCCCTCTCCCTCCCTCGCGCGGGGGAAGAAATTCTATCTCGTGAGACAAGGTAAGAACGCGACGGTCGAGGGTTTCCGTGTAATTACTAATATGACCTTTGAAAAATTGACAAAGTAAAAAATTGGCATTGATTCGGAAGAGAAATAAGAGGGGTAAAGTGGGAAGAAAAATCTATTATGTAATATAAGATAAGATGTATATATGCATGGTATATCATGAGTTATCGTTGATCCCATGTAGTGATCCCTATATAGATCCCATATCATTGACCCAATTATGCTTATTAAAGGGATTAGACATCTCATATGAGTATGAAAGCATGTGTAGAGACTTGAAAATTCTAATTATCTTGTAGGGATCATGTTGCCGCTTGCCTATAGATAGGGGTCAAGTCTTTGAGTTCACTCCTGTCACAACTCAAAAGGCTCCCCTCACTTTTCCCCGCATCCGGCAAAGATCAATGGCATTTTCTTCAGGAATGTTTTACATTATTCATTCGTTCTCGTTCATCATCGATGAGGTATTGGTGCACGCTCTCTTAATATCCAACAATGCGTCTGGATTGCATCATTACTTTGGCTGGTTCAACTACCTTTTCTCTCAAAGGTTGAATATATTTCTTTGCTTTAACCTTACCCATGTTAAATATATGCCTTATCTAAAAAAAAGAGGAGATTTGGCCATCAATACGGCTGGCCCAAGAATTGTGCTCCCAATGGCCCAGCATATTGTCCCTCTAAACTTGGCCCAAAGGGGAAAACATGCCTCTCCATTTATTCAATGGGTTGTCATGATGGATGAGGTATGCCAAAAAACTTTGCCTGCATAATCCCAATCCGCCAATGTCTTGAAATGAGCTCCAATGGAACACAAGTCTCACCTTTAAGAACTCTCCTTTTGTCTGTTCTTCACTCAACCATAGAAATCAATGGAACAAGATACATGCCATTATTTGAAATAAGATTCTTCTCAACTTCCATTTTCTGAAAACATAATTTTGATCCGTTATTTATGTAACTAATTGACGCAAGAATGTCTTTTTTCCTAGATGCTTGACATGCAAATTGAATAGTGTTGAAGATGACTTAAAAGGGTATATGAAATTGATGAGTCAATTTTTAGGGTTTTACAATAATATTTTTGCACTTTCACCTTAATCATAAAATAACTAAACATGAAGTGAGAAAGAGGTCGAACCATTAAGAGGAAGGCCACTAGATTAAATGCAGATGCAAAGAATTTTGGCAATAAAATGGATGAGGTTGATGATTAAGATGAGAAACATGCAATGTGAGCAATGATCTAAAACACTCAAGTCTCCTTTCACATATAAGAATAGTTTAGATAAGAGATGAGAATGATGTTTTTGGGAGTTTTAAATGATAAAAGAAAGTTCAAAATAAGAGAAACAAAATCTTAATATTTTCCTAATCTATATGCTAACACGAAATTTTACGCATCTAATTCATTATTATTGGAAGATTTTAAAACATAATTCAAGTCATTATTATGCATGTTATCATCTTTTGATGAAATTTTTGAATTTATCATTTCACGCTTTTATGTGAATTTTAAGCCAAATTTGTGTTAAATTGCTTGTAATTTTATGTATATTTGACATTTGACATTTTCCAAGGTCAAACAAAGATGATGTAATCACGAGTGCATGAGTATTTTGATATTAGGCATGAAAGAGGGATGACAAGTAATGAAGAATGATATGGACAAAATTTTGGTTGTTGAAAGTGTAACTTCATTTACCAAAAATTATACTCGACTCATGAACTCTTAGATTAGAATCATTTTTCCATTGATCTTTTTCATTTTCTCCATCTCTTCATCAAAATTTTCATATTTTCGAACCCTAAATCACACTTTCATCATCAATCAAGGGTTTTCAATCTTTGAAAGAAGCTTATAATTGTTTGATTGGTTCATTTCATTCACATGTGCATCTTTTTCTTTTCATCAATTATTTTTGCTTTCTTAATAAAAATACCAAAATATGCCTTTATTTTAATCTTTTAACCTTCCTCCCTATGAATTCGATCTTGACTCGCCACTATTAACAAATTTAAAACTAAATTCAAAGAATTGAGTATAATTTTAGATACGTGAACATGCACATTCAACAACCTTGATTGTATGCATATTAAATGGTGCCATTGCTGGGGAGGTATTTTTCTATTAGATTGAAATATTTTTCATTTTTACTCTCTAATTTTCTAATATTTTCTTAACTTAGATTTCATGCATCTTATTTGATTTTCAGATTGATCTTGATCTAATGGTGTATTTAAGTTATTTGGCATGAATAGAAGACAATCCCTCCATCCTCGTGTCCTTGAACTTACTCCAAGTGAAACCTCATCTACATCAGACCCTAATATCGATACCTTTGAAGTAGAAGATAAATAATTAGATGATACTATGGAGAAAAACCCTAATAAAAACTGAAACCAACCCCTAGATCAAGCCATTAGGAGATTGAAGCAAGGAGAGTATTCTAATCCTATTGAGGGTCCCAACTTACACTGGGATATCAGCCCATCTAGATGATAACATGTCCGTTAGGATAGACCCTCATATGCTTCAACTATTACGCTGCGGGCGTGATCGTGCGTTCAGATCGCGGGTAGCCTGAATTCTGCGTAGAGATGGGGCGTTGGGAAGAGGTCCCTGCAGGGAATCCTGGGGTGGGTTCGACGGAGACTCCGGACGATGAACAGGACGAATTTTTGGTAGTCGGGAGAAGAGAGAGAGAGAGAGGATCCCAATGGATTTCCGCGGGATCCAACAGGTTTTCCGGCGAGAATTTGTGAGCGCTCCGACTGGGCGAGTGCTGGCCGGGCTGTTGGCGTGACAACCGCGGAGGGAAATAGGCGCAGGATGATGTCGGCAAAGTGGCGGTGGGAAACGGTCGGCGCGGGGAGCGTCGACTGGGATGAAGAAGGCGTGCGGAATGAGGGGAGGAAGAGGAGAATCTGTAACATACAGATTCGGAAAATCGGGATTCACGGAAGGGGAGTGGGATTTTCAGGGAGGATGGATAAGAAATCGGGATGTCTTTCCTTTGAGGGGCTCAGGGGTGGAATTCCGGCTGGCGTTGGGCAGAAGTCGGGAGGCGAGTCGGCTGATGGAGATGGGAATTTCGGTGAGGGTGAGAGGAGGAAATCGGTTGGGGATAATCGAACGGCGGGACGAAGGAGGGAGTCGGGAGATGGTAGAGGAGGAGGTGGGAGAGACGGTTGTGGAATTCGGGCAGATCTGGCGTCGCGGGGAAAGGAGGAGGTGGGGAGAGAGGGCAATGACCGTGGTGGGCAAGGGGAAGGTGGCGGACGGGAAGATTGGGAGTTTGGAGAGGAAGGATCGTGGAGGGGAAATTCTAGAACGGAAGATGGTCCAACGGGGGAGAGGGGAGAGGGAAGGGGATGCGACGGGAAGGGGAGGGACTGACGACGAGAAGTTGGAGGGGAAATCGGTGGAAGGTTGGGATGGTGCGCACGGAGAGGAAACCGTGGAAGAGAATTCGCGATTAGGAGAAATGGTGGGGACTATGGAGAGGACGATGGAGGGGAAGCTTGAGGGAAGATGGCCGGAGGGGAGATGGAGGGGAAGGTGGAGAGGGTGGAGGCGGCGGCAGCGGCGGCACAAGGGCGGCGGCGGCGGCAGCGTGAGGACGGCGGCGTCGCGATGAGGGCGGAGAAGAACCGTGGCCGGGGCAAGGAGTGGCAGCGATGCCGCGGCGCGGCGACGGCGGCACGGAGGCGTGCGGCGGCGGCGGCGGCGGTTGGACTCCTTCCCCGGCCTTCCTTGAGCAGCCACTTGAGAGGGAGAACACTCCTTTCTTTCTTCAAATGACGGCTAGGGTTTGTGGGGGTCCCTTCCTCTTATAGAGCCCCATAATGGGCCAAGAGGGGAAAGGGCCCACTTGAGGCCCACAACCCAACACCCTAAAAATACTCAAAGAAAAATAAAAGGTCCACAAGAGAAATGGCTTCACGAATGGGATCCCGAAAAAGGGAAGAACCCACCCTGAAAGCCTAAAAAGGAAGAGAAAAATAAACGAGGACCCGCTTAAACACGTGCAGGTCAAAAGTTCTTAATAAAGAAATAAAGATAAGCGGATAGATGCGCGCGCGCAAACGGGCTCCTCCGGCGCCGTGGTATTGTGTCTTGGTGGCGACGGGGGTCGTACGCCACCACTACTCTTTATGGAAGATTCAACGAAGATTTGTACGACTTTCTTGAGGAGTTTATCGATATATGTATGACCTATAACTATCTAGGAGTTTGCCAAGAGCATACGAAAATGAGAATATTTCCTCTAGCATTGAAATATAAGGATAAAGAGTGGTTTAAGTCACTAGGGAAAGAGTTTTACTTCATGGAGTGGGTGGAGAAGTGTTGCTTAAGAAAATTCAACTCTTTTATAAAAAAAAACTCCCTTAGGAGAGAAATTAGGAAATTTACTTAAGGGAATGATGATTTTAGCATTGTGTTCTGATGTCGATAAACTTTTGAAATTTTGATCAAAACATCGAATGCAACGGAAAACATTGAATCAAATATTCAAAACACCAAACCACCAAGAACATATGATCTTATCATCTAGTATGAATAAGAAAACATACTTACAGGGTTTCCTTAAAGGAGTTCTTGAAGCTATTTAAGTGTCTAGCTTGTAGCGGTATCCACATGGTCTCCGGATGGTTGGATCTCCTCTTCAAAGCTCTTCACCAAAAGAGAAAGAAAAGAAACGAGAGAATTCCTACAAGGCTTGCATGGGCACCTTGAGTTGTGGTCATTCTCCCCCTATTTATAGACATTTGGTATGAGGTTTTTTTTAATAAAACCCCTCATAATTATGTCTATGTCCACCAACATTCATAGACCTTATGTGTGTGACCCTCTAGGTCTATATATCTCACTAGTTAATAACTCTATAGACCAAATAATACCTTATTGGTCAGCCTTAATTAATTATCCACATCCACATTAATTAATTAATTAATTAATTAATTAAGGATCGATTTAAACCAATCGATAGGTTGAGTTGCCAGCCCGTTGGGTGCCAAGCTATACCACGTACACTAGGAGATATGCAATATATAAGAACTCACTTATGGAACCTTCCCGTCATCGATTACCATGTATGTATAATACTTCATCCACATTAGAATCATGAATGACTTAGGGTATGGTCAACTGTCAAACCCTAATCGATCACTTAAGTTAGTACTAATGCGTGTAGAAATCATTGAGAACTCCTTCTCTGATATTTCTACTACCTTGGACAAGGATTTCATCGCATCTCATTCCTTGAGTCAATCTCCTCAAATACCGAGGGTGGATGATCCCATCTTGATCACACAATCATCTTCGTGGACTTTATGTCGTATCCAATATATGACATTTTAGATATCCCGTGGCTAGGGATTTGTAATTCATAATCAAAACAAGATCATCCATCCACAAGATGTCTTTGGTGTCTTAAGTCAAAGGACCACATATACAACCATGACATGAATCAACCTCATTGACAATTAGGTATAATAGCATTAAGGGATTCATACGGATCAATTTAGTGAACTCTTTCTCCAAAGAGCACCCACTATCTATCCTTAGTGTCTCCATACCGATGGCTATAGGATCAGGCATAATCATCATATGAGTTAGGTTAGATAGTGCTATTGTTTTCAAGATAATTCGATGTCCTTCTCAAATATCCCACGAATAGGGATGTTTAGAACATATGTAATCAGACACGTGATCACTATATTATGATCTCATCATAATTCACTTAGTCATTGCACATGCTCATGGACTTCATTGCAAACATCACACAAGAATGACAATGAATAAATATAATTTCAATGAACATAAACAAGATACATGAAAATGTTATTGGCTTATAGGCCACATAATATCCATCATTTAGTGAGGATCAGGAGAGGTTTATGACCTTGACTAGCAGATGTCCTCATCATGGAGTTAGTCCAAATGCTCTATGGGGGTTTGAATGATAATGAACAAAATATGGTGGATATAGCTAGTTAAGACACTGTGGTGTAGATGTACGCTCATGAGTCCATGCAATTTATCTAACGATTAGTTGAAAATTGGGTCTATTAGCAAAGTTTTTCTAAAAATGGTAGGAATTCAGCACCTAAAAAAGGAGGGTCATCAACGTGAGATTCGTAGATCCAAAATATCATATGGATTGAGTGGAAAGAGACATTGGAAAATTAAGACAAGCGATAGAGAAGTTGATGGAAATTTTTTAATCTTTTATGTAGGGTGTGGAAAATGAAAGTGAGACAGTGATCTTGATTAAGGAAAAGAAGAGAGGTGAAGAGAGACATATAGGGGAGAGGAGAGGGAGTAGCAAATCTAGAATTACAAAAGCACCATTATAGCTAATATACATTCACACTCCCCCTCAAGTCAAAGCGTACAGATCAAACAAGCCCATCTTACAAGAAATAGAGTCTCAGAAGGTCGTGCTTAGCCCTTTTGTTAGAATGTCCACCATTTGATGGGAAGATCATGCTGGGAGTTAAGGGTCGACAAGCTCTCCAAAGTTTTGATCAATACATCGATTGCAGTGGAAGATGTTGAATCAAAACATTCAACAAAGTTGAAACACCAAAAATAGATAATCCTATCATATATTCTAGATGATCCTATTATCTGGTATAAAATAGAATTTATACTTACAGGCATCATCTAAAGGAGTTCTTCAAGCTGTTAAAGCATCCAACCTCTAGTAGTATCGACACTATCGTTGGATGATTGGATCTCCTTTAGAACACTCGTCACCACAAGAGGAAGAGAGGAGAGGAGAGAAGTTTCCACTAGGCTTGCATGGGCAACTTTATTATGGTCGTTCTCCACCTATTTATAGACGCCTCTCCATGCGTGGTCAAGTACCTCACCCTCCCGCTCGTTTGCACTTGCTGCGCGTGCGCGTGTGTGTTGCCCCTCCACGCGGCCTCAACTCTTTGTTCGAGTGCGCGTGTGCCTATCCTACGCCATCGAGACTTCCCTCCTCTCGGACGAGGAGCTTCCGAGCACTCGACCTAGGTCTCCGCTCTTCCCGTGGGCCCTAAGATGCCTCATCACCACCTACGAGACCCCCAGCCCATTCACCTGCTCTCGTGAGAGCCTGTGAGCACTCCCCATGTGTGGCCGTGCCTCGCGCCTGCCTGGGGGTGACGTTGGTGACGTCGGCATACATCAAACTTCCAATAGCAAACTCGTACGTAACACCTTCCATATCCTTCCTCTCCTCCTCAATCTTGGGAGAATGCTCACGTGATAGTTTGAAGTGAGCTGCTAATGGAATCTTCACCAGCTTCGCGTTTTGCATATTGAACGTGCAAAGCACCTTCTCAATGTATTGCTCTTGAGACAATGTCAGAGTGCCAACCTTCCTGTCTTGCACAGTTCTCATCCCAAGAATTTGCTTGGCAGCTCCCAAATCCTTCATGGAAATTCCTTTGCCAAAGACTCCTTGAGCTTCAAGATCTCCTTTATGTTGGCGCCTGCAATCAACATATCATTTGCATAAAGGAGTAAGATAATGTAGCTACCATTGAACTTCTTCAGGTAGCAACTGTGGTCCATGTCGAATCTTGAAAATCCATTAGCAATCATAAACGCATCAAAGCGCTTATACCACTGCCTTGGTACTTGCTTCAGCCCATACAAGCTTCTCTTCAACTTGCAGACAAGGTCTTCCCTCCGCGAGAGGAACCCTTTCAGGCTGAACCATGTAGATGTCCTCCTCCAAATCACCATGGAGAAAGGCTGTCTTCACATCAAGCTGCTTTAGATGAAGATCTTATGCAACAACAATGCTCAACACCAACCTCAACCTAGTGAGCTTCACAACAAGTGAGAAGATCTCTGTGTAGTCAACACCCTCACGCTGTTGAAATCTCTTCATAACTAGCCTTGCCTTGTACCGCTTGCTGCCATTGTGTTCCTGCTTAATGCGATACACCCATTTGTTGTGAATCGCTTTCTTCCCCTTCGATAGTGGCGTCAACTCCCAAGTACGATTCTTGTGCAGAGAATCCATCTCCTCTTCCATCGCCAACTCCCACTTCATTGAATCTTCCATGTGCTTGGCTTCAACATATGACTTCGGCTCGCCCCCGTCTGTCATCTAGATGTAATTTAGATCAAGAGAATACCTGGCTGCTGGTCTACGAGCTTGAGTAGGTCTCCGTATATCAATAATGGGAGTGGTGACTTCTGCTTCATCACTCTCATCCTTGGGATCATCAACAACCTCACTAGGTGGATCTTCACACGAATCTCTTCCAGCTCAATATGATTCATACTAGCCTCTTGCTTTCTACTTAGCAGCATCCTTGTCCTTGTAGACAATGGTTTCATTGAACACAACATTCTGACTCCACAGAATCTTTTTGTCTACATCATCCCAAAGACGATATCCAAATTCTTTGGCACCATATCCAATGAAGTAGCACCTCTTGGACTTTGCATCCAACTTATCTCTGCTATCAGAGTCAATGAGAACATAGCAAAGACAACCAAAGGTTATGAGATGTGATAGATCTACCTTCATCATGTTCCAACATTCCTCGGGTAGCCGATATTCAAGGGGCACTAAAGGTCCCATATTTATCAGATGGGCAACCGTGTTAATGGTGTCAGCCCAAAAGGATTTCGGCAAGCTAGCATGTAGCCTCATACTCCTGGCTCGCTCATTCAAGGTTCTGTTCATCCTCTCAGCAACTCCATTTTGTTGAGTTGTCTTGGGATTTGTCCTCTCCATACAAATCCCCTGCTCTGAATAGAAATTCTTGAACTCATGGCTCACATATTCACCGCCATTATCTGATCCCAAACATTTGACTTTATAGCTTGACTCAAGCTCCACTTGACTCTTCCACTTCTTGAAGGTCATGAACACATCAGATTTATTCTTCATAAAATAAACCCAAACTTTTCGAGTCGAGCTGTCAATAAATGTCACATAATACCTCGATCCACCAAGTGAGAAAACGGGTGCAGGCCCTTAGACTATGAACTAGTTCCAACTTCTCCTTCTTTGGCGTTCTTGCAATCTTCGAGAAAGAAACTCTCATCTTCTTGCCAAGAATGTAGTCTTCACATTGACTCATCTCTAGTGATGTCAAACCATGAAGCATGCCTCTCTCCAGCATCATATTCATTCCCTTCTCACTCATGTGACCCAGCCTTCGATGCCAAGTCATAAGGTCATTCTCTGATCCAACGAGAGTGATGCAATCCTTGCTCAACGTTGTCTTGTAAAAAATACCACACTTCAACCCCTTTCATAATCACCATGGATCCTTTGGTCATTTTCCACACGTCGTCCTTGAAGAGCATAGCATATCCTGCATCATCAAGCTGACCCATCGAGATCAAGTTTCTCTTGAGGCTAGGAACATACCTCACACCAATCAGCTTGAACGTCATATTACATGTTGCCTTGATATGCATAACTCTTGCTCCATGATGATGCAAAAGCCCATCATCTGCAAGATAAACCTTGCCCAGATTGACTAACCAAATGATATCCAAATATTACAATTCACATATGAATAGAAAGCTAACAACGAGAGGATTCCAAAGAGACCAAAATTGTCAAATTTCACCTTGTATTTTGAGAGTAATTGCTCCCGCAAGTCAATGCCCAAATTCGGATTGAAAATGAACAGTCAATGGTCAAACGTCAAATTGAAGGGCCAAATAATGATAAAATTTTATGATTTTGCTATCCACGGAAAGCTGATAAAACAAGGAACTCAATGAAACCATAATCAAATGATTTGGACTTAAGATCAGGGAGAAATCCTTGTTTCAAAATCAGCAAAAATCTACACCCAATTTGGGCAAAAATGAAGAACAATTCGATTTATAGGATGAAATTAACTACCTAAATCTAATCTAAATTGTAATTGTTGTAAGAGGAATGATCGATTCAGACTATTAACCCAATTGACGTGAAGATGAGGCTCCAAATCGCGTCGATTGAAGTGTATTTGATTGGTTTCTTCTTCGGCATTCAAGGGGAAAATTCGATCAAATCGTGCAACGATTCTTGATCAATCCCGCCTCAATTGGATCGCAATCGAGTCTAGAACGCGGGGGCTCACAAAGAACTCAGGATTTTGCTCAAAAACCGCTTAATTCCTTCACGATTCAATCAAGAGTTACTTAAAAGAAGAGAATACATCAGTTTTTATAGAAAATTTTCCACGAAGACTGCGGGCCGTTTGATCCGGTGAAGGCAATCGGATGGCCAGGATTTCATGAAATCCGTGGGCCACGATCCCACATCTCCGTCATTTTCGCCCGTCGAATCTTCATCAACGTGTCAAGGTGAGTCCATGTGTCGCCCCACGATTAATCGAGTAACCGATTAATCAAGACCGTTCAATTTCATTAATGAAATTGACGGCTCGCATTAACCACGTGCGTTGATGAAGATCCGATGGACTCCGGTTCACGCGATCGACGCTTATGAATTTGACGCAATCGCATCCAACGCTCTCCATGCTGCCACGTGTCTTGCACTTTAAAAATTAAAGGGAACATAGTCCCACAAGGAAGAAATAAGCGAAAAAGGTGCGTATAAAAGAGGAGAGGCCCATAAGCCTTTGCGTCGCCCTGTTGGGCCAAGTACGCCCCAATACTCTAACCTTGGCCCACTAACCCGTGGGCCCATCATCTGCCAGCCTGATACTGTACACGCCACGTAGGCGCCACGCAAGTGTCCCTCGTGGGCTCGCGTGGCCCTGCCACGTGTCTGCCGTGCGCCACGTCTGCTCCACGGGTCCCTCGCGATAGATACAACCCTTTTTGCCGAAAAAATTCTAAAAAATCAAAATAATTTCTAGAAAAATCCATAAAATTCATAAATTAATATCTTAAAAAATATAACTCCTTTTTGAGTCAAATTTTCTCCATTAGCTCAAAAATTTATTCATTTTTAATATTGACGAGACGAGATCGCGAGGTCGTCGATTTCACACGGTCTCGTGTCAAAAATAATACAGAACTTACCAATTTGGGGAATTAAGAGAGAATTGAGGGGTATAATGGTAAATACGGGTCAAATCCATAGGGAATTTAGGTATTTTCGAGATATCTTTTGGAATTTGGTCAAATTGGACGATGAATTGAGGTGAGAAATTAGGGAAAATGGTGTTTTTAGAAAGATAACTCAAAGATCTATCCGTGGAATCAAAAATTGCTCGATTTGGATTTGTAATCACGGAGAAATCAAAGATGGAAGTGGGAAGAAATTTTCGGAATCGCGATGAACATAAACAGAAATTAAACTCTAAATTAAGCTAAATTAAGATCCTAAATTACAAATTAAAGTTACATGACGATGGATTAGAGAGAAAACATGATTTTTAACCCAAAATAACGATTGAATCGATCCAATTGATCACCGGATCGATGGCTATTCATTCCACGATTTCAAACGTGATAATCGGAATTCAAGAGAAAAATTCTCCTCGCACGATCGTCGAAATCTCTCTTATAAACACTCCGTGGACGCGGAATCTTGTCTAGAAGCGATTACAAGAGAGAGATTCAAGAGAAGATGCGTATAGATAGGTCAATTAGATCAAATCTCTCAAAAATACATAGAACGACGAAGAACTCGTCTATTTATAGGGCGAAATAGGGAGAGCCGTCCGATCGGTGCGTTTAAGCTCAATCAACGGTCGTGATGAAACGCCTCTTTAGTGTAACGTTACGGATAAATCCCGGCCGTCCGATCGCGATCTGACGCGTGAGATGAGGCCACGTGTGGAGGCGTTATAAAACGCATCAATCGTCGTCCTTAGGATCGCGATCGAACGGCTGAGATGCGGTTCGCGACGACGCATCTCGGCCGTTATAAGTCTTTTAAAAATGCCACGTGCGTTTTGTTTGATCGTGGACCGCTCTCACGCGATCGACGCGCGAGATCTTCTGCGGCGCCGATGGTCCAACGCTCCAATGTGTGCCACGTCGCCTGCAATCAAACCGTTATAATAACTCCTTTAAGCACGTGGGTTGATCTCTGATCCGTGGACCGGCGCTCACGCGATCGACGCGTGAGATCGATGCGCGCCGTCGATCCGACGCTCCTCCTCGCGCCACGTCACCTGAAATAGGTAAGACGTGTGGATTAGTCTCACACAGAAAATAAAAAAGCAAATCGTCGGGTTTATAATACCCGACGATCTAGAGGGTTAATAACCCTTCCCAGCTAGGGAAGGCTGAAGACCTCTTTTACCTATATATGTAATAAAAATATAAAATATATATAAAACGCGCCACGTAGGCGCGCTGCGCGGGTCCGCGTGGCTCTGCCACGTGGCCTTGCGTGCCACGTCGCACCCGCGTGGGACCCGCGCGCTTTTTGCATTTTTTTATTATTTATTTTAATCTATTTAAATCGAAATTAAAATCATAAAAAAATCAGGAAAAATGCAGAAAAAAATCCCTAAAATTGTAAAAAAATCATATCTTTTTAAAAATACAACTCCAAATTAATCCAAATTTCTTTCATTTGATCTGAAATTTAATTATCTATCATTCTAAAAATTCAAAATATTTAAATAACAAGAGATTTAATTTATATTTCAAAAATACATCCATTTCTTTAAAATTTTAACTTTAGAAAATTAAATGAATGTTTATAAAAATAATTTCTCTTATTATTTAACTTTAAAAACCATTTATAATCTCAAGTAAAGATGGGTTATAAAATCTTTAATCTTTAATTCGTCATAATTAACCCTAAATTAATGCATTTTGAGATTATAACATAAAATTGCATAGAATGATAGAAATGCACTCAAAGTTTGATAACATGCACATAAATGTAATGTTTTATGCCTTAAATTGCATTAATAATCATGTTTTTATCATGTTAAGATTGCATGTTATCAAATATCATTCCATCTAAAATATAAATTAAAAGAAGAATAAATAATGAATTCAAAAATATTAATAAGTGAACCCTATCATCCACTCATTTTCTTTGATTCCTCTATCATCTTCTTCTTCTTCTGTTTCTTTTCTTCATCTTCACCAAAATAAAAATAACTAAAAGGTGGTTAATTTTGGATTTTTTGATCTTATAAAAGGTCATAAATCATTAAAGCACATAGTTAACCCTAAATTATGCAAAAAATGTGAACTTTAGTAAAATGGCATACCAATGGAGAAAATTTATAAAATAATGATAACATGCATCATAATTACATAAAATAAGCATGAATATTAGTTAAATAAGATAAGAATTTAAGTTATATATTCATGTTATCAGGTAGCACTCCAGCTCTCGGGCAAGGAAGACAACAAAATTAAAGCCAACATCTCGTCATCGAAGTTGATCTCAACAGAGCTGAACTGGCTTAAACTCATTGACGTGGTCCGCAAGTTTGGTACCATTGACCATTTTCAAATTGAATAGGCGGCGCATAAGATGTACCTTTTTGGATGCATACTGCTTCTCATAGGTGTCAGCCAAGACTTTCATAATATCCGTTGTACTCGGGACATTCTTCACATTGAAAGCCACGTTCTTTGACAGAGTTAGACGAACAAAGCTAACAAAACGAATGCATATGGTCATTGAATACACACAATGTCGTGTCAAAACAAAGTCCAAACTAAACAATTTAAAGATTAATTCACGAATTGAAGAGTATAATAGTAAATAACGGTCGAATCCACGGAGAATTAGGGAAATTTGAGAGATATCTTTGAAATTCGATCAAATCGGACAACGAATTGAGTTTAGAAATTAGGAAGTTTTTTAATATTTAGAAAGATAACTCAATTGCGAATCCACGGAATCAAAAATCGAGTGATTTGGATGAGAATTCGCAGAGTAATCGAAGTTTTGAAAACGGGAGAAAAATTGTGTCGCGAAATTGATTAAAAACTGAAATTAAAACGAAATTAAACTTAATCTACAATTCAAAATGTAAAATTAACACTAAATGACAAAAGATTAAGATAAAAACATGCAATCTAACCCAAAGTAGCCTTCGAAATGATCCAATTAATCGCCAGATTTATGGCTTTTCATTCCGTGATTTCGAAGACGAAGATGGCGTTCATGATGTGATTTCTCCTTATCCTCTCGATCAATTTTCAATTGCAAACACTCCTCGGATGCGGAAACGGGTCAAGGGAAAGAAATTAATTGACGCTTGAATTGTGGTGTCTAAAAAGTTTGATTTCACTCAAAAATCCAAGGGTAAGTTCCGTTCATGAAGAACAGTTCTATTTAAAGAAAAATTGGGCGTAATTGTTAGATCTTACGGTTCATCGCGATCAACGGTCCAGATGAAGTGCCCATCGATGAATCGTCGCGATTAAGTCGTGAACGTCCGATTGCAAATGGAGTGTCACGATGCGTCCACGTCGCTCGTATAGAGAGGCGTGTCGATTCAATTTGTCCGTTGGATCTTCATCCAACGATTGCGATCAATCGGAGGTCCATCGGATGCGTCGAATCTCAACCGTTATAACTCCAGAGATGGACGGTCGCGATCAATCGTCAAAGCTTCACTTGAATTCGATTTAAGGCACGTGCGTTGATTGGTTATCCGGTGGACTCCACATCCACTGCATCGACGTGCGATAATCCACGCGCTTTGATCCAACGCATCGCGTAGTTCCACGTGTCCTGAAAATAAAAGAAAAGAAGGGAACATAGTCCCACATGGAGAAAAGGAAGGGAAACGGTCTAGTATATAAGATAGGTGGACTTAAGCGAAAAGAAGGGAACATAGTCCCACATGGATAAATCCGATTTACGGATACTTATATGTACTATAACCATATATAATATATAAATAAATATAAATACGCACACGTGTCACCTCCGCGCCACGCAGGCGCTCGCGTGGGTCCGTGTGGCTCTGCCACGTGGCATTGCGTGCCACTGATAACATGCATACTTAACTTAAATTCTTATCTGATTTAACTCATATTCATGCTTATTTTATGTAATTATGATGCATGTTATCTTAGTTTTATGAATTTTCTCCATTGGTATGCCATTCTACTAAAGTCCATGTTTATGCATTATTTAGGGTTAATTATGTGCTTTATGAATGTTTAATCTTTTACAAGATTAAATAAATATAAATTAATTACCTTACTTTTACTTTAGTAGATGATTTAAAGGATTAATTCTAAGAAAAGAATGATTGGATGATTAAAAGTGAAAAATCTTAATGCATGCCTTAGTGTTATTTTTAATTCATCCTATATTCTTCTTTAAAATTAGATTTTAAATGGCATGATATTAAAAAGAAAGAAAAATGTATTTATCGATTTTATTGCTTAATTACAATTGCAAAAAGGGGTTTATTTTCCGCAGGACCTCGCGGAGGACACGTGGCACGCGGAGCTCACGTGGCGTGCGGGACCCACGCGGATGCAACGTGGCACGCAAGGCCATGTGGCAGAGCCGCGCGAGCCCACGCGGCGCGCAGGTGGCGCACAAGTAGCGTGGACGTGTGGCAGGGCCACACGAGTCCACGCGGACGCTCGGGTGGACTCGTGGCGAGAGGGCTGGCATGTGAAGAGCCCACGGGTTAGTGGGCCCTGGTTATAGTATTGGGGCAGTAACGCATTTGGGTTATGCCGCCCCACCTTATATATGCGATTCTTCCCTCTATTTCTTCTGTGTGGGACTACGTTCCCTCAGAAATTTTCTTTTGCAAGCGATGTGGCATCACCGTGAGTGTCAGATACGATCGCAAAGCATCCATCGCATGGACTTGGGTCCACGCGATCATCAATCAAGCATGTGCGCTTAAAGGGGTTTAAGTGAACGCGATCGACGCGTCACCTTGCACCACGTGGCTTCATCAGACATTCACAACTGATCGCGATTTCAACGCATCATGGCAAGACGCGTGGATGCTTTATGACAGTTCGATTAAAGGTCAGACGATAGGGATTTAAGAAGATCGTGGACATCAAGACCTGGATTGTGTGTACTATTTGTGAGCAATGACGCATCAGAAGCCTTAGATCTTCATCGGACGGCTCTCATTTAAGGAGAACGTGGACCGCGTCGTGGGCCATGATTCCACCAGTTTCGCGCGATCAAACGACTCTCATTTCATCGCGAAAATGACGGTCCACATCTCTTGCAGAAATTTCTTTATAAAAACCGATGTATTCTCTCTTCTTCTCTTAACTTTTGATTGAATCCTGAAGCAATTAAGCGATTTTGAAGGAAGATCTTGAGTTCATCACGATTCCCCTGCATTTAGACTTGATCGCGATCCGATTAAGGCAGGATTCATCATGATTAATCGTCGAATTTGATCACATTTTCCCCTCGAATGTGGAACATCGGCCGAGGAAGAAATCGTGAAAATTCACTTCAATCCACGTGAATTGAAGCCCCATCTTTGCGGCAATCGGGTTAGCAGTGAGATTTGATTGATCATCTCACAGTAATTTGAGTTTTGATTAGATTTAAATAGTTAATTTTGCATTTAAAGTTGATTTGTTCTTCATTTTTCGCCCAAATTTAGTCTGAATTTTTGTTGATTTTGAAATAGCGATATCTCTCTGATTTTAACTCCAAATCACTTGATTCTGGTTTCATTGGATTCCTTGTTTCATTAGCTTTCCGTAGATAGTAAATTCGTGAAATTCCATGATCATTTGACCCCTTAATTTGACGTTTGATCAACCACTATTTATTTTCAATCCGAATTTGGGCATTGATTTGCGGGATGAATTACTCCTAAAATACAAATTAGAATTTGACAAATTTGGGTCTCTTTGAAATCCTATAGTTTTTAAATTTCTATTGATATATCAATTGCAAGATTTGGATATCATTTGGTTATTCAATTTGAAGATTTTCATCGAAGTGTTCATTTAAGGATTTTTATGATCTTTGATTTTCAATAATTCATAATAAATACAATTCTTATAGAAAAATCACGAATTTTATATCAATAAATTCCATTTTCTCTATAGATTTTGAATATATAATTTTCTTAATCTTCTGAACCCCTTTTATTATCTGATTTTACAGAAAGTCAACGCTTTGACATTGACTTTTGACATTTCAATGTTAAATTAGAGATCTAATTTCTTAAAATATCTTATCTAGTATATTTATCTCATTTATATTCGTAAAATATCATTTCCACTTCTTAAAATCTTCTATTAAACCTAAGTTTGACCAAGTCAACTCTGTGATAAAAGTCAACCGTGTTCTTTGTGGATTGACCTGATACTTACACTTTACTTGATTTTATATCTTTGTCATTATGAGTTCGGAATTATAAATTTTGTTTGACCAACGTTTGTGTGTTTTAACAACTGTATAAAACGATTCGTCAGCCACGTCACATCCATGCGATAATTAAACCCTTTTTCCCCTTTTTTAATTGTTTTTAATAATTTTAAAATCGAAAATACACTTAAATAAATTCAGAAAAATTCTTGAAAATTCCTAAAAATTGTAAATGTTAAAGCCTATCTTCTTCTCCTATTGGGCTGAAGCCCATTTTCTCCCTTTTCTCTCTCTCCTCTCTATCTCTCCTATATATTTCTCTATCTCGTGCATGTACACATCACATCAAACCCTATTTTTGTTTTTCCTCTCTCTCGTGTGCCTCTCTCTCTCACATGGTATCAGAGCAGTTAGGAGGAAAATTATCCTAGGGTTTGCCCTACGAAGCCGCCGCCCTCAAGCGCCGCCGCCTCGTCTTGCGACCCCGCCGCCATCAGATCGTCGCCCGGCGGTCGCCCTGCCCTGCCGTCCACCTGGCGGTCGCCCTGCCCTGCCGTCCACCTGGCGGTCGCCCTGCCCTGCTGTTCTAACGTCGCGCCTGACGTTGCGCCGCCGTCGCCCGCATGTCGCTTTGCCTCTGCTGCCTCCCCGCTGGCCGAGTGGTATCGCGACGCCCGGCGTCATCTCGCCCTTGCTGCGCGTAGACGCTCGCTGCCGCGTCCAGCCGCCGCGTCCCAGCCCTGCTATCGCGTATCGCGTATCGACGTCATCTCGCCCTTCCCGCGCCGCCCGCGCCCTGCCCACACCCTGCCCGTGCCCTGCCTGCGCCCTGCTGCCATCTCAGCTTCTCCGCGCCCTGCCCGCACCCTGCTGCTGCGCCGCCTTGACCAAGCCGGCATACGTGTTCGACAGGGTCCAATTATGGGCCCGGGAGGGCGCTTTCGTGGAGTTCCTCAACGCCCATGGCCTTCGGCATCATGTGACTGATCCCTCGCCGAAGGAATCGGATCCGGAGTACTTGGAGTGGAGCAGACTGGAGTCCGCGGTATGTTCCTGGCTTATCTCCAGTGTAGTGACACAGATCATGGACCCGCTTAGCATGACTCGTCCTGCCCGTGCCCTGTGGCTCAAGTTGGAGATGATGTACGCCAACAAGAGCAACGTAAGCCGGACAGTTCGCCTATACGAGGAGCTATACGAGGAGCTATGGATCGGTCGATGCTATTTTCACTAACCTCGAGCTCTATCAGCCACTGGTCTTGGATCTTGATATACTTAGACGGTACCGCGATGAGCTCCGAGCGGGAGCGTTTCTTAGCGGATTACGTCCTGAGTTGGCCAACATGATCCGAGGACAGGTGCTTGGGGGCTCCCGGGTATTACCCACTGAGGAGATCTTTGCAGCCGCACTTCGCGTGTAGGACAGCCTGCCCACCTCCCAGACCTCGCAGTCCGTCGAGACTTCGGCACTCATCGCATCAGGCGGGGCTCCCCGGGCGTTTGGGAAGAGCACATCTTCTGGGAAGACCCGGACCTCCTATCCACCCTACAAGTACTGCGGGAAGCCGACTCACCCGTCAGAGAAGTGCTGGAAGGAGTTTGGGAAGCCTGCTTGGGCCTTGGCTGCCTCTGGAGGCAGGGCATCCTCGACTACGTCCCCTCCGGAGGGATCATCCTCGACCACTACTCCCTCGGCTGCGGGAACGGTCAGCCTTGCACTATCTCCCTCAGAATTGGCCTACATTCAGGCATCACGGGCCTCCTCACTTTGTCCGACGGCGGCACCATCAGCCAGTCTTGCAGCACTGACGAGCAGCTTGGTGTCATATGCTGGAGGACGGGGATCTTCTCCAGGTACGCCGTCTATCTCAACCCCTCATATGACTTCTTGGGTTATTGACTCGGGGGCATCTTCCCATATGAGTCGGTTTTCCCTCTCGTCCTCACTTCTTATCGGCCCGAAACCTCCATTCTGATGTCCGTATTGCCGACGGTCGTTCATGTCTGTTCTTGGCTCGCGCGGTCTCGTGCCACCTCTTCCCCTTCCTCTACAACATGTCCTCGTATATTCCTTGATTCCCCGCTAAAGCTCGCTGTCCATCGCTGCGATCACCAAAACCCTTCACTTTGTGGTGTGTTTTCTTTCCTCATCACTGCGTCTTCCAGGATCTCGACACGGGCCGGAGGATTGGACTGGGCTGTGAGAACGGACGAGGCATCTACGAGCTAGTGGCTGACTCTCCATCTACGGGCCTTCAAGCCCTTTTTGCACTCTCTGCTTCTTCTAGTTCCCTTCATGACTCTCTTTTGTGGCACTGTCGCTTGGGGCACCCTAGTTTTGCCAAACTTAAAGAAACTCTTCCTTGGTTACACTTATCTGAGTTTCATTGTGAGTCTTGTGAACTAGGGAAACACCATAGATCGTCGTACCCATCACGCACTGGTCCACCTACCTATCGCCCGTTTGACTTAGTTCACTGCGATCTTTCGCCCGTACCTCCTCATACCTCTCATACAGGAGGCAAGTACTACATGGTGTTCGTCGATGACTACACCCGGGCGAGTTGGACATATATCCTGAAGAGTCGAAAGGAGGTACTTTCTCGCGTTCAGCACTTCCTCCTTGAGATTATTACCCAGCACGAGACGATGGTCAAAATCCTCCGCACTGTACAATGCACTTGAGTTCACTCGAAGGCGATTGAGGAAATCTGTCCCGGCTCATGGCATAGTTCATTAGACTACCTGCCCATATACCTCGCAGCTGTAACGGGGTGGCCGAGCTGAAGCATCGACACCTCCTCGGATATGGTACGCACACGCTACCGGCTATGAGGGTACCTCGCATCTCCGGTGTGAGGCTGTTTTGATCTGCTACATACCCTGTGAACCGCCTTCCATCTGCCGCACTTGGAGGAGCTATTCCCCTTCAGCGATTGACTCCCTGCTGCTGACCTCTTCTCTCTACCACCGCGAGTGTTCGGCTGCACCCTGCTTTGTCCAGATCACACCCCTGGCCTCTCCAAGCTGGCTCCTCGTGCACAAAAGGGTGTGTTCGTTGGCTACTCTTGGACTCAGAAGGGCTACCGTGTGTACTTTCCAGATCGGCGACAGTACATTACTTCGGCAGATGTGACCTTCCATGAGGACGTTCCCTACTTTACCTCTACTCCGTCTGGCGAGGACCCCTCCTCCCCAGTCCTCCTTCCTTCGGTATCTGCTACCACTGTCACTGGCCTCCCTATGACTGTACCGGATCCCTTGCCTGAGGTGTCACCACCCTCGGCATCCCTCCCGTCTGACCCATCTTCTGAGCCGGAATCTCCCTCCTCTCCGCTCTCCACTGTTCCGGCTCCTTTGTCACCACCACCTTCCCCACCGCCTCCAGCATACTGTCATGAGGAAACGTACCCCGCATGGATGTGTTATCCTGGCTGTGTATGTGGATGACATCATCATCACTGGTAGTGACGACGCCGAGGTGGATGCGACCAAGGCTTATCTGGCTCAGCACTTCGTCACACGAGATCTGTCTCCCCCCAGGTACTTTCTTGGACTTGAGATCGCTTACCGTCGGGGCGAGATGTCCATTTGTCAGGCGGAAGTACGTGCTAGATCTACTCGGAGGAGACGAGGGACGCTGGGGTGCAAGCCGGCCTCCTCACCTATGGAGCAGAATGTGGACTGGGTGGGACAATGCTACCGCACTTCTTGAGGATGCGAGCATCTACCACCGACTTGTGGGGAAATTGATCTTCCTCACCGTGACTCGCTCGGACATCTCTTTTGCGGTTAGTATCTTGAGTCGGTTTATGCGGGCTCTCGCACTATCCATCCGGGAGGGTGTCTATCGGCTTCTAGCGTACCTTAAGAGAGCTCAGGGGAAGGGCCTCTTGTATCGGCGACGAGGTCATCTACACATTGAGGCCTACTCGACTCCGGGTTCGCTGGTGACAAGGAGGATCGGAAGTCACATGATGGTTATGCCACCTATGTTGGAGGTAACTCTGGTCACATGGCGCTCTCGGGAGGCGAGTCTATCGTGTCCCGCTCTAGCGCCGAAGCCGAGTATCGAGCTATGGTGGATACCACGGCAGAAATGCTGTGGCTACGCTCTCTTCTCACCGAGCTTGGCTTCCCGCCGAAGGGCCTATGCAGATGTACTTTCGCGATAACATGGCTGCTACCTTTTATCGCGGTAATGCTACGTTCCATATGAGGACGAAGCATATTGAGATCGACTTTGCCACTTCATACGACAATATGTCGATAATGGTACCATCTGTACCCCGCATGTCGCTTCTGCACATCAGTTGGCAGACATCTTTACTAAGGCCCTACCGGGCCCTGCATATGAGACCATTGGATTCAAGCTGGGCATGTTTGATCTCCACGCTCCAGCTTGAGGGGGAGTGTTAAAGCCTATCTTCTTCTCCTATTGGGCTGAAGCCCATTTTCTCCCTTTTCTCTCTCTCCTCTCTATCTCTCCTATATATTTCTCTATCTCGTGCATGTACACATCACATCAAAACCTATTTTTGTTTTTCCTCTCTCTCGTGTGCCTCTCTCTCTCACAGTAAACATCATAACTTTCAAAATACAACTCTAAATTAGTTCAAATTTATTTTGTTGGATCAGAAATTGAATAATCTATCATTATAAAAAATCAAAATATTAAAATAGTAAGAGAATGAATTTTAATTAAATAAATACATTAATATATTTTCTAAAATAACTTTATTAAAAATACATGAATGTTAAGAAAGATCGTTTCTCTTATATTTTCATCATTAAAACATAGTTATGATCTTAAATATAATTAGGATTAAAATCATAATATTTAATTATGTATACTTATCCAAAAATTAGTGTATTTTTAGATCATAACATGAAATTATACAAAATGATAGAAATATACTTAAAATATGATAACATGCATACATTTAGAACAATTAATGCTTTTATTTGCATTAATAAACATGTAAATTCATGTATAAATAACATGTTATCAAAATCCCAGAGCTTTTTTTGTCTAACACGGCCCAATCTACAACGAACATAGCTTTAGGCTTTACGCTAGTTAGCGGCTGATAAAGGTTCTAGTACAAGTAATCTTCAATTTGCGTCTTCTAGTAACCGAAATCAGACCCATCGAATTTTTGATTTGAACCACTGCCTTGACCAGCCATTGCTCCCACCCCTTCTTTTGAACAGGGCTCCCGTCAACGACAAGCCCAAGTTCGATTCATAGGGAACCTGGCTCTAATACTATTTGTTGGGCTATTGAACAATGGTCAAGACAGAATGATGACTAATAGTCTAGACGTGTGCAAGGACGGAAGTTTCTTTCAGCCTCGTCACTCCTTTCTTCTCAGATAATTATAAGTCATATCTATCTTAGAGGCATCCCCCCTCCTTTTTCTAGACCAAGGAGGGGCCCCCTTTTTGTTTTGTCCAATATAGGACAAAACACATGTTTGGATAGAGACAAGGGACAAACCCCCTTTCTCCACACCCATTAATTAGGCCTATAGAGTTATTAACTAGTGAGATATATAGACCTAAAGGGTAACACACATAAGGTTTATAGATGTTAATGGATATAAGTAGAATTAGGAAGGTTTTTATTAAAAATTTACATACCAAATGTTTATAAATAAAGGGAGAAGAATTATAACTCCCAGGTGCCCATGCAAGCCTTGTGAGAATTCTAGACATTTGAATAGCTTCAAGAACTCGTTCAAGAGAACCGTGTAAGTATGTTTTTTCATATATACTAGATAATAGGATCATGTGTTCTTGGTGCCTCAATATTTTTAATATCTGATTCAATGCATTCCGATGCAATCGATATTTTAATCGAAAGTTTGAAAAGCTTATCGACTTAAGAACCCAACACCTTATATTATGACTTACCTTTTAATAATAAATTTGTGAATAGATATGTTTTTAGTGTTTCACTCTTTTATTTTTGTATTTAGATTTTCTTTATTTTACTTGAATTAGTTTGCCCTCCATTTGCTCTTTCTTTGGAACGTAGAAAGATTCCATGTAGCCTTTGTACTTGCTACACGTCATGGTGGCGCCGCCATCATGACACCCAAGAGAGAGATGGAGAAGAGATGCTATCATGACAGCCAAGAGAGAGATGGAGAAGAATCTGATCCCAATGAACCCAAAGAATTATTCATACAAAAATAACCCGGCAGCATTTATGGACGCCAGGTGCTGAATTAGGGTTTCGCTGCGGTGACCAATATCACCGGGTTGTGGCCAGATCCCAGGCGGCGTCGGCCTTGGCCCGGAAGAGCTGCCAGGCCGCCCGGACGTGGCGCCCCTCCGTTAGCGTGGTCCCCACTGCGAAGCGGATGACGTAGATTCCGCCGATGACGGTGTGGGTGGCGTATATCCCGCCCGTGTCGTTCACCTCCTGCAGCAGCTTGCGGTTCGCCGCGTCCGCCTCCGCCTCGCCCTCGGCGCCCGCGCGGCGGGGACGCATGCGGAAGCAGACGAGCGCGAACCTCCGCGGCACAACCACCTCGAACCTGTCGTCGCCGTTGACCATCTCCTCGAACGCCCGCGCCATCCGGACGTCGCTGCGGATGTGCGACTGCAGGTTCGCCGTGCCGTAGCACCTCATCACCATGTACAGCTTCAGCGCTCTGAACCGCTTCCCGACTCCGATCTGTAAAATGTAGGTGATGCGAGGAAGGGAAGTCAGGCGTTACTCACATTTCTTCTCTCTTACTCTAGGGTTTGGTTTCTTGTTCTGTACCTGCCAGTCCTTGTAGTCGACGACGAGCCCGGTGTCGGTGGCGCGGTTCTTGAGGTACTCGGGGTCGGTGGAGAGCGCGGCGGTGAGGCGGTCGCGGTCCTGGACCCAGAGGCAGCAGCAGTCGAGCCCGGTGAGGAGCCACTTGTGGGGGGCTCATGCTGACGGAGTTCACTCGCTCGACACCGTCCAGATGGTGCCGGAACTCGGCGCACACGCAGGCGCTTCCCGCGTAGGCCGCGTCCACGTGGACCCAGGCCCCGAACTGGTTAGCGACCTCGGCCAGCGCCGCCACCGGATCGACGGCCGTGGACGACGTCGTGCCGACGGTGGCGCAGACGTAGGCGGGGAGCAGCCCCGCCGCCACGTCGGCCTCCATGGCGGCGCGCAGGGCGTCGGGGCGGAGGGAGAACTCGTCCGCCCTCGCCGTGGGGATTATCCGAATGTTTCCCGGCGCGACGCCGGCGATCTTGCACGCCTTGGCGAAAGTGGAATGGGTCTGGTCGGACGCGTAGACTACGAGCCTGTTGGCCCCGTCCTGGTCCCCGGCGCGCTCGAGAACCATCTTCCGGGCGGCGACGAGTGCAAAAGCATGGCCTCACTGGTGGTGGCCTGCAGCACGCCACCGCCGCCGTGGGAGAAGAGGAAGCTCTGGGGGAGGCGAATGAGCTGCGCGAGCCAGTCGAGGGTGAGGCCCTCGAGCTCGGTGACGGCGGGGGAGGAGAGCCAGTTGAAGGCCACGGGGTTCAGCGCGGAGGCCAGCAGGTCGCCACAGAGGGCGGCGGAGGACAAGGTGGCGGGGAAGTAGGCGAAGAAGTTGGGGTTGGCCCAGTGGGTCATGCCGGGGAGCACGGTGGCCTGGACTTCGCTCAGCACCTTGGCGAACGGCATCGGCTGAGGCGAGGGCGCCTCGGGCAGGAGCCGGCGGAGGTAGCCGGGATCCACATCCGGGACCACGGGGTGGCTCTCGATGCCCTTGTAGTACTGGCAGATGAAGTCGATGGTATCGTGGGCCTGTCGCTTGAAGTCGTCGATGTCGAGTGGGGCGAACCCTCTGGGGGACAAGATGCAGTTGGCGTCCAGGCTTCCCATAATCTCTTGACTTCCCTCGGCAGTGAAGGCAGAGGAGGACTCGGGTTAGAGAGAGAAGCTCGGTCCTAAACCCCAAAGAAGAGCTGGGAGGCGTGGCTCTGGAGGTGCAATGAGGCCGGCTTAAATAGAGGACGAGAAGGAGAGCGCAGCAGCATAGAATCTTCCTTGCGGCGCTTCCCGGATAATGGCACGGTTGGTGCGAGCGTTTCATGAACTTTGTCTTCCAATGCGTGCAGCTTCAACGATGGTTGGTGACCCTTGAGGAGGCCGCCCGAAAGATTAGAAGCCGGAGAAGCATTTTGACCCGAGTGGCGAATGCAAACTCTACACGTGTTTTACGTTGTCGCTACACCAGGACGAGCGTGGACTTGATTTTGCAGGACTGAGAAGTTGACCGCGCTTTCCTTGCAGCCGTTTGAAGGCCCGCCTGAAGACGGAAGATGAAACGACTCGCATGCTCCGCTGTCACGTAGCATGAGCCCAGGGTTGGTGGTGAGAAGAAATCACCGTTCACCACCAATCCGTTCGCCAGGGTTGGTGGCGAGAAGGACGAGCTGGGTAGGAAGGAAAGGGGACTCCTGCAGTATGCGAAACAGTCTAGGCAGGCTTCTTTGGCCGGGAAGACGCTTCTTTTTCTTCGTTCCTCTTCTTTTTTGCGTGTTCCGCGGATTTGAGGTATCAGATGATGGCCTTTATTGAAAGAGTCTAACAAGGTCGTTCAAGTTCAGATGGGATAAATCTTTCCGGGATATAGTTTTTAGAAGATCTCGAGGAATTTCAACTCAACAAGACCGAGGTTGCGAGTCAAAAGCACTTGGGCTGGTGGGGAGAGATGATACTCGATAACCGGAGGGCTGTTGCTATACATAGCCGAGCTAGTTTACTTCCTCGTTGAACAATTCAAGTCGCATAGAGGCCGAGATCAATGGGTCTACCACGGATTTGAGGCATCAGACGATAGCCTGCTTTTCTGACCGTCGTCTTCTAAAATTGAAGGGTCCGAAAAAGATCGTTCCGATATATTTTGAAAAGGTCGCGAGAAATTTCAGTTCAACAAGATTGAGGTTGCGAGTCAAAAGCACCGGAGCTGGTGGGGAGAGATGATACTCGATAATCATTGGATGATATAGATGGAACTCCTATTTGTCTACTTTGATCAGTTAAAACCCTCTACATCCTACACGTTGTGAGAATCTCTCCCTCTCTCTCCAGCAAATGCTCTTCAGAAAAGCTGCAGGTCTTCTACAGCTACCATTCCTTCTGTGGAATGCTACTTGCTCTCTCCAGCGACAGCAACAAAAGGAAGAAGAGAAAATCGCAACAGAAAAAGACCATGAAAATAAAAGAAAATAGCCTCCATGAAAGATAGTACGAGGCTTCTACAAGTAGCACTCGCACATAAATAATCAAGCGTATGGCTCTGCTTTCAAATAGAAAATCTCCATCTTACAATTATTTTGTTTATGCTTCATTTCTTAAAATTAATAAAAGTGATTGTGGCAATGTTTGAATGAATCAATTAATATCATTAATGATGCCGAATATGGAAAAATCTTAAATGAAAATGTGCAAACTTGAATAGTATTAATCATGCCGATCTTTAAATGAATAAATTATTTTTTCGTGTAAAAAAAGTATCAAGTAAATTATATTCAAGAGATTGAACTTTTCAAAAGCTTCATCTGATTTTCAGTTGAAATTTATTGAAAGAAGTCAATGGCCAAGTGAACGCTCGAGGAGATCCTCACCGGGGATTTAAAGCATTCGCGCATCAACAAAGCATAGGCCAAGAATAGGGGTCGGAGACATTAAACCGTGAGGAGATCCATACGAGCCAAAAATCTCACAGTAAAATTTCTGCTCTTTATATCACGAACTTCTGTCTTTTTCATGAGTTATTCTTCTTCTTCTCAAGATCAATCCATGAACATGGCCTTGGATGAATCCCTTTAGAATGGTTCTATGTTAAATACGCATGGACATGAATAAAAGGTATCTAATGTTGCGGGACGTTATTCTTAAATCATGAATCCGAATGTTGCATGAGTTCTAGGAAAAACTCGAGCTTTGTCTTGTTCTGAGAAGAGAAATTTGGTTCAAGATAAAGCATAAATTTCCAGGCCATGTCGCACGAGGCCTGGACTGGTGACGACGATGATCCACCGAGCCGTCATCTATTACGCTGGAAGGGTCTGATAAATATCATCCAAAATCAATTGGGATAAACCTTTATGAGATCTTTTGTAAAGCTCACGAGCAATTTCATATCACTACGACGGCGGTCGCGGGCCAGTGAGGCGAGAAGATCTTTGGTAACAGGGGGGGCCATTGATAGAGAAAGCCATGATAATTTACTTACTCTTTGAACTATTCAAGTGCGAGAAAGCCATGATAATCTGGAGGCAGAGAGGCGACGGGATTACGATCTTCTCACAACAACCCTGGCAGAAAAGTATTCTTTCTGGATTAGATTTTTATCATCCTCACAACTTTCTTGAAAGGATCTATGAAAACTAATACGCGACGTGATGAATACGTCTCATGGCTTTTGAACCGACGATAACTGTAAATTGTTGCCAATATTTTCTGGAACAAAGCCGGACGAGAATGTCTCGATCAGGACATTGAAAGCCGGAACAAAGCCGAACGCCAATATTTTGGAATAGGACATTGAAATGAGCCCTTCTGAGAATGTCTCCGTCAGTCTTCAATGGCAACTTTCGTCAAAGTCGGTGAGAATCTGACGGAAGATCGTAGATAGAATATTAGAGAGAGAAAGTGACATTCCAGGAGAGTGAACGTGCAATTAATTACTAGAAAACTGTGAAAATAAAAGATAATGTATGATGTCTCGATTAATATCGTAATCTCTAGCCCGAAACTGATGAAGGATCCGATTGCATGATTCAAAAAATAGTGACGAAAATCATTGAATTAAAAGGGAAGGAGAGAGGAGAGAGATAAATAGATGGATAGAGACTTTCATAGGACATTCGATCTAGGTGCTCCACTTGGGAGCTGCATGAAAAGAAAGAGAGCGAGAGAGATACAATTTTTAAGATCTGGGCTATGAGATCGGTGATCTACTATGTCCATGTTCCAGATCATCCCAGATGTTTCCTCTTGATTCAGGGGGCCTAATGAAGAGGAGAGAGAAAGAGAGAGATAAAGTAGGATTATTTGGGCCATCAAATTGGTGATCCATTGTGCACACAGCCCATATTGCAACATGTGGCAATGCCTGATTTATCTAGAAAAAGGCAATGGAAATTCCTAATTTATATAGCTTGTGCATACCTCTGATTTTCCATGTGAAAAAAATTGCAAGGTCCAATTAAATTGTGCCACATATTTGTTCCTAATTTGCACAACATGTCTATATAGAAATCCTATGGAATGATGATCCATTATTTCGCCTACATGGCACTACGTGTCCGCAACACAACCGCACTTGGGCTGCCATGTGGTGTCCCCTAGCACACCACATGGGCTAGACCTGGGCTTGGGAAAGCCTCAATAGCTTGCTAGTGCAGTGCCACATGGAAGTGCACCATGTCAGAGCACACGAGCCCCTCTGATTTCTCGAAATTAAATATTATAAAATTTTAAAAATTCAAAATAAAATAATATAAACTTCTTAAAAAATTCCTAAACTTGATATATAATTTTCAACCTAGAAATCATTTTGGCATTAAAATTTTACCATTTTGTTCCAAATTGAGTATTGTTTCTTCTCATAATCTATAATTTAAAAACAGGAATGAAATAGAAATTACATGCATGCTTATATATTTAGTTCAACTTGAAAAATTAAAACAAGTTCTTTATTCTCTTTTCATCATTCTGATTGAAACAATTTACAAAAACCTCGCGGGCTTGAAAAATTAAGAAAAAATGGTTAATTTTAGGTTGTTTGACCTTGATAAAAGTTAAACTTAGTTAATGCACTATGTTAAACAATTATGAATGCCAAATGAGCATTTTCATGTGATGGAATGATTAATACAAAAAATACATTAAAAATTTTCTAACATGCATATTAGTTAGATAAATAATTTCTTCAAAGAAATTAAAAATGATATAAAGTACTCATGGTGTCTAATAACATGCAATGTATGCTTTCAATTATGCAATAATTAGTACGTTTGAATGCACAACTCAGACATTTATGATTAGATGTTATCATATTTTGAGAACACTTTCATGAAATACATGCATATTATCTTAGAATATCAAAATGCATAATTTTAAGGCTAAATTTGTACTATTAGTAAGTTTGACTGTTAAAGCATTAAAATTCCTTTAATATTAGCCTCATTTTCTTGAGATTTTGAATTTCCCAGATTTTCATGAAAATAAGAAGTGAAATTCTTTTAAATAAATTGGAAAGTTATCTACTTCTAGTCACCTTGACCACTCATAATTGGAATCAAAGTAGGCCTCCACACAAAGATGACCATGCCACTAATAAAGAAGACCACGTCCAAGAGCATGCTTCAAGTATGCAAGTATGCAAAGAGCAACATGCCAATGGATCTCCTTGGGTGCATGCATCAACTAGCAAAGAAGACCCACAGTACAAGTGATATCTGAATATGTAATAGTCAAATAGATGAGCTTCCCAAAGAGCCGAGGATAATAATGGGCATATATAAGCAATTGAGAATTATTACCCTATAATTTAGGCTTACTATCCCAGAAGTAGGAGGGATGATGAGGGTTGCACCCAAGAAGTTCGATTTCAATAAGCATGTCGAGGACATATTTCTATTGGTTAAGAACCAACTTGCTTGAGCGATAGGCAAACTCAACACATAGAAAATACTACATAGTGCCAAAATCTCAAATAGTAAGATGATGATGTAGGTAAGCCTTATCATCCCATTGACAAAATATCATCAACATAAAATATGAGGATAACCCACCCGAAAGGAGTAGATGAGCAAAAAATAGTAGGATCCACCTGATGAGGAGTCAACCCTTGAAAGAACATAAGTTGGCTGAACTTGGCAAACCATGCACAAGGGCTCTGCTTTAAACCATTTATAGCGTGGTAGAGGTAACATATTTGGGTGATTGCCCTCAAAATAGGTGGAGATGGGATGAAGTGTTCATGAGTGCTTACCTTTGCAAAGAGAGATAAGTAAGTGATGATCATCCGATGGTGATGCAAGGGGATTTGGACTTGTGAATAGGGCTGAGGAGGCGGTGAGCAAAGGCATGGAGACTAGCGTGGTAATTGGAGAAGGTGAGCCTAGAGGCTGATGGATATTATGTGGCCTGTAAGCCAATCATACTTCCACATATCTCGTTTATGTTCATTGAAACGAAATTTATTTATTGTCATTCTTGTGTGATGTTTGTAATGAAGTCCATGAGCATATGTAATGACTAAGTGAATTATGATGAGATCATATTACAGTGATCACTAGTTGATGACACGATTTCGTGCGGTTGTTGAATACACACAATCTCATGTCAAAACAAGTTTGAAACTCATCAATTTAAAGATTAAATCACTAATTAAAGAATATAGTTGTGAATAAGGGTTGAATCCACGGAGAAATAAGGGAAATTTTGAGATATCTTTGAAATTCGATCAAATTAGATGATAAATTGGGGGTAAGAAATTAGGGATTTTAGTAAATTAAGAAAGATAACCCCAATACGAGTCCACGAAATAAAAAATCACTGAATTTGGATTAGAATTCGCAGAGAAAGAAAGTCGATCGCGAAAATAAATAAAAACAGAAATTAAAACTAAAATTAAACTAATCTACGATTCAAATTGTAAATCTAATGCTAAAGGAAGATAGATTAGGATGAAAACATGCCATCTAACCCGAAGTCGCACTCGAAATGATCCAATTAATCACTGGATTCAAGGCTTTTCATTTCACAATTTCGAAAATGAAGTTCGGCGTTTAAGATGTGATTTCTTCTGATTCTTTCAACCAATTCTTTATTTCAAACACTCCTCAGACGCAAAAATGAGTTTAGAAGAATTAGAAATCAAATGATTCTCAAATTGTGGTGTCTAAATAGTTTGATCTGCTCGAAAATCCAAGAATAGGTTTCTGTCAAAGAACATTTTGATTTTATTAGCAAATTTGGGCGTAGCCATTGGATGCGCCATTTCGATTTGATCAACGGTTGAGATTAAACGTCTTTTAGCGAATCAACGTCTTTAAGTCGTGTTCATTCGATCTTCATCGGAGGATTGCGATGAGTCCACGGGTCCATCGTCACATTTAATCTCAACCGTTATAACTCCCTAGAACAACGAATGAGATTAAATCATCTTTAAATCAAATCGTTGCCTATTGAGATGCTGCCACGTACCCTCGCGAGTAAGTGATATCCGACGCACGTGATTTAGCCACGCGATTGGATGCTTTTGTTGCGCCACATCACCTGCGACTAAAACGAACGATAAATAGTCCCACATGTAATGAATTATAATGTTTAATTGCATATATAAGGTATAAGAGCTTAATGGGTGAGCTTAAATTCGTTAAGGATGCTTTACCCTTTAATCACTCTCTCGCGCACACGTCCGCACACGTGCGCACACGTGCGCACACACGCGCACACAAGCGCACACACGTCACACACACGCCGCACGTGTCACACATAGACGCCACCACGTGGTGTGTACACGTGTCGCCACGCACACACAAAATTATTATTATTTTTTATTCTTTTAAAAATCGAAAATAGGTTTAATTAAAAAAATTTCTGGAAAATTCCTAAAAATTAGAAAATTCATAACTTTCAAAATACAACTCCAAATTAATCTAAATTTGTTGTTGGATCATAATTGAACCTATTTATTTTTTAACAAGAGAATTAATTTTAATTTCAAAAATATACTCATTCTTCTTAGAAAATAAATTTAGATAAATACATGAGTGTAAATAAAAATATTTTCTCTTATCATTAAATTATGAAAAGTACTATTATGATTTCAAATATAAATGAGAATAAATTATATTATTAGAATTATACATAATTATCCCCAAACTGATACATTTTTAGATCATAACCTAAAATTACATAAAATGATAGAAATGCACTCATAATATGATAACATGCATACAAAAATAGAATATTGAATGCCTTAAATTACATTAATAATCATGTAAATTCATATATAAATTGCATGTTATAACTAGTCTTTGAACATATGGTCTAAATGTTCCTATTCATGGGATATTCGAGAAGGACATTGAATTATCCGGAAAGAATAACACTATCTAATCTAACTTATATAATGAGCATGACTGATCCTGTAGCCATTGGTGTGGAAACTCTAAAGATAGATAGTGGGTGCTCTTTGGAGAAAGAGTTCACTGAATTGATCTGTATGAATCCCTGAATAGTAGTTATACCTAATTGTCAATCAGATTGATTCATGTCATGGTTATGTATGTGGTCTTTTGACTTGAGACACCAAAGATATCTTGTGAATGGATGATGGTGTTTTGATTATGACTCACGAATCCCTAGCCACGAGATATCTAAAATGTCAGATATTGGATACGACATGAAGTCCACAAAGCTGATTGTGTGATGAAGATGGGATCATCCGCCCTCGGTATTTGAGGAGATTGACTCAATGAATGAGATGCGATGAAATCCTTGTCCAAGGTAGTGGAAACATTAGAGAAGGAGTTCCCGATAATTTCTTACATGCATTAGTACTAACTTGAGTGACCAATTAGGGTTTGACAGTTGACTATACCCTAAGTCATTCATGAGCCTCGTGCGGATGAAGGATTATATATACATGGTAATCGATTACGGAAAGGTTCCATAAATGAGTTCTTACATACTCCATATCCTCTAGTATACGTGGTGTAGCTTGCCACCCAACAAGCTTGCAACTCAGCCTATCGATTGGGTTAAATCGATCCTTGATTAATTAATCTTTATGTTGATGTTGATAATTAATTATGGTTGACCAATAAGGTGTTATTTGGTCTATAGTGTAATTAACTAGTGAGATATATTGACCTAGAGGGTCACACACCTAAGGCATATCGATGTTGGTGGATATAGACATAATTATGAGGATTTTTATAAAAAATTCACATACCAAATGTCAATAAATAGCGAGAGAAAAACCAGAACTTAAGGTGCCCATGCAAGCCTTGTGAGAATTCTCTCATTTCTTATCTTCCTCTCTCAGTGAAGAGCTTTGAAGAGGAGATCCAACCATCCAGAGACTGTGTGGATACCGCTAGAGGCAAGACACTTGAATAGCTTCAAGAACTCCTTAAAGGAAACCTGGTAAGAATGTTTTCTCATACGTATTATATGATAGGATCATCTGTTTTTGGTGCCTCAATGTTTGAATATCTGATTCAATGAATTCCTTTGCATTTGATGTTTTGATCAAAATTTCAGAAATTTTATTGACCTCAGAACTCAATAGAGGCTACATCAGTAGTGGAGTAGGAGAGGACATTGAAGAGGGAAGTGGAGTAGATGCATGAGAGGGAGGGTTGATTATGGTGGATCTAGGGGGAGGATCTATTGTAAGAGATAGATATCCAAGGAGAATGTAGTGGGATAAGGCATTTGAGAAGAAGATGATGAAATGGAGGATGTCGTGGAGGAAGAGAAATAATAGGTTGACTCAAAGAAGGTGTCATCAATGGTTTGGAAGGTAGACACGATAGCCCTTTTGTGTGTGAAAGTAGCCTATAGACATCCCTTTGATGGAATGTGATAGGAGCTTGGATGTATTGAGAGTGTGATCATGAACAAAGGCCATAGACAAACACATGAGGAGGGAAGGAAAAAAAGTTCACAATTGAGATGAAGGTGACAAAGAGGAACTTTGCTTCCAAAAGGTGAGGAGGGTAAATGATTATGGAGGTAGGTGAAGTTAAGGAGGGAAATCACCCAAGAGATAAACCCAAAGGTAAAGATGAATGCACATTTCTACTTGAAGCGTGTAGTGTTGGGATCTAAGGTTGATAAACCTTCTAAAACTTTGACCAAAACATTGACCATATTGAAATGTATTGAGTTGAACATAAAAAATTTCAAGGCACTAATAATCAATGATCTTATCATTTAGTATAGATTAGAATCCATACTTACATGGTTCACTTGAAAACATTCTCAAAGTTGTTCAAGTGTCTAACCTTTAGTGATAGTAACATGATCGCTAGTTGAATTTTCTCTTCAATGCTCTTCACCATGAGAGAAGGAGAATAAATGAGTGAATACCTACAAGGCTTGCATTGGAATCTTATCTTGTGGTCGTTTTCCTCTTATGATAGACATTGGGTATGTGAACATTTCATGAAAACCCTTATGTCTATGTCCACCAACGTTCATAGACCTTATGTGTATGACCATGTAGGTCTATATATCTCATTAGTTAGTAACTTCATAGACCTCATAATATCTTATTGGTCAACCATATTAATTATATATATCAACGCATGAACTAATTAATTATAGATCAATTTAACTCAATTGACATGTTGAGTTATAAGCATATTAGGTGCCAATCTACATTGTGCCCTAGAAGATAGAGAGTGTATGTGAACTCTCATTTAGAACTTTGTTGTCATCTATTACCATATAGGTATAATATTTCATTCGTGCAAGGCCAATGAATGACTTAGGGTTTGGTCAATTATCAGACCCTAATCTAACACTAAATTTAGTATTGATGTGTGAAGGAAAATATTAAGAACTCTTTCTCTGATATATTTACTAGCATGGCCAAGGATTTCATTACATCTCATTCCTTGAATCGATATCTTCAAATTTTTGGGGTGAACAATCCCCTCTTGACTATACAATCACCTTTAAGGATTTCATGCCTTATTCAATATGTGATGTTTAGGAGATCCCGCGGCTAGAGATTCATAAGTCATAATCGAAACATGGTAATTCATGACATATTATGACGAAGAATTATCTCAACACAAGAACACAAGGGTTCCAAGTGAACCTAGATATGAATTAAGGAAGAGAACTCATTCTCAAAAGCAATAAAAGAGCATGCTCCTCCTTATTCACAAGTTTGAGAAATTATCCATTCATCAAAGGAATGAAGAAGACCTCTTCAAGACATTAAAAGAGAGTGTAGATTCAAAGGGAATTATCTTACCTCCTTTTCCCATTTTATCCTGATCTAAAGATTGACTTGGTCATATGAAGTTAAGTCTTATTCCCTAGAATACCTAGAACTCCATCTTTGGACTAAGTCAACCACCTCTCACCTTGATATAGGTTCCTCATTAATAAGCGTAAAAATGCGGTTGTTGAATGCGCGATTTTACGTATCAAACAAATTTATACTCAACTCTTCATAATCTGATTTTTAAGTTAGAAAAGTGGAAAATCGAGGTCGAATCCATAGAGAGGAAGGTTAAAAGATTGAAATCAGAAACTATTTTTTTGGTATTTTAGATTTAGAAACCAAAAATGATCGATGGAAGGAAGAAAATGTGCGTGGAGATGAAATGAACCGAACAAGGGCTTCCAAACTCCTTTCAAAGATTGGAAACCCTTGATCGATGGTGGAAAAGTGATTTTTAGGGTTTTAAAATGTAGAAATGGGGATAAAAAGAGGAGGAAAATAGATGAAATAGATAGAAGATAGTTCTAATCTAAGATTCGTGATGAAAATACTATCCAGTGATGCTCCCTAATCAAAACATACCTTCGAGAGCCGTATATTTCGCCCGGACTTGGCGTCTTGCATCCAACATGAAGAATGAATAGAAGAGGGAATAAACTCACTGAGAATGAATTTCAACACATGATGAATGATCCATCGTTGCTTTCTTTCCTTCTGGCTAGCCAATGCTAGAAGCATACAACAAAAACATTCATAACCCTAATTTTTAGTCTAAGAACTTAAATCAGCTCCATCAGATTCGTGGAGCTTGAAATGACGATCAAGCCCACAAAATTTCAGCACGTAACTTCATCACGATCGTGAGATATCACGATTTTAGTCTGGAGCATTTCCGGTAGTTGATCTGATCCTCTCTCTTTAAGTATCCCGATCAAATCGCTCCGGTCAAAATTGGTTCAGTCAATGCGCGGGTTAGACCTGCAAAACCTGCAAAGGGAGAGAAAGGAAAGTGAAGAAGAGGAGAGAGAACTCGAGACAGAAAAAAATTTCCGTCGTGAGAGAGGGAAGGAGAGAGAGGAAATATGAGGAGAGAGAATGAGAGGGGGAGAGAGAGAGAGAGAAGAGAGAGAGGGGAGAGAGGAAGACTTTCCTCCTCCCGCCTCTTCTCGCGACGGAAGCAAATTCTGTCGTGAGGAGACGCGAGGAGAGAGGAGAGGGAAGATGTCGCGGGAGAGAGAGAAATGGGAGAAAAGAGAGGAGAAACGGAATCCGGAGGGAGAGAGGAGAGAGGGAGAAAAGCGAGAGAGAGGGAGAGAGAAGAAAGAGAGGGGAAAGAGAGGAAGAGAGGGAGAAGAAAATGGAGGGAGGGGAGTCTCTCCTCGCGACGGAAATTCCATCATGAGAGAGAGAGAGAAAGGGAGAGGAGCGGGTCTCGCGACGGGAAAACTTCCGTCGCGAGACAGAGAGAGGGAGAAGAACGTGGGAGAGAGGGAGAGAAGGGGAGAGCGAGAGAAGGAAGAGAAAGGGAGAGGAGAGAGGAAGAAGGAGAAAGAAGAGAGAGAGAAAGAGAGAGGGAAAGAGAGGAGGAATTTTCTCCTTGCGAGAGAGGAGGAAGAAGAAAGAGTGAGAATGTATCGCGGGAGAAAGTTCTCCCTGCGGTTCCTTGGCGATGGAAGTAATTTCTGTCGCCAGGAGACGCGACACGAGGAGAGAGAAGGAGAAGAGAGAGTGGGAGAGAGCTACCAGCGTGGAAGAGAGAGGAAAGAAGAGAAAAAGGGAGAGGAATTCCGTCACGAGAGAGAGAGCGAGGGGAAGAGGAGAAATGGAGGAAGAGGGAGAGAAGGATTTCTCGCGACGGAAACAATAACGAGAGAGAAAGAGAAGAGAGAAATGCGAAAAATAAATAACTAGAGAGAAAGAGAGAAAGAAAGAGAGAGAGAGAGAGAAAGAGAAAGAGAGAAAATTAGAAATAAATAGAAATTTCATTTTATAATTAAAGAAAATTATATTCTTGATAAATCAAAATCATTAAATGCTCATAAAATGCTACTAAATTATGAAAAATCAAGAATATCCTTTAAAACATAGAAATTATCAATTTAATCATTTAAATCATGATAACATGCATTTATGATTATATTTCAAAGAATAAATGCATAAAATGCATGAAATTGCATGTTATCACTCATCATCCAAATTATATTCACTATACCATAGGTACCTTGTATAAATAAAAGATCTCAAAATTATTAGGTAACATCTTTATTTTAATAAGCCCATCTCTCTTTGAATCCCACCCATAGTTAGAATTATAGGAGAGATCTATATATTATCATTTATGGAAGAAAATATCTTCAGACTCTACTTCAAGGTAAAAGCTCCGAGCATGATTAAAGCCATGCAATTATAACGATTGTCCAGCATGGAGAAGTTTTATAAGATGATATGCAGCTCCAACTGAGGAAAGAAGCCTCGTTGTCAAGCCATGACTACCTATCATCTAAGCAATATTGTCACGGTTAAAGGAGAGAAAGAAGTCTTACAGTTTGTCTACTAATGGACTATCTCCCACATGATCAACGTCTCAACAGCTTATGATGACAGTTCAGCATAGAGGAAAATTTGTAAATGAAGAATATCAAGCTTACGAGCCACTCAAGTGAATAAGAAGACTGTTGAGCTCTCTTTCTAGTCAAAGCCCTGCGCGAGCACAGAGATTGCTTAAAAGAAGACTATTCAAAACGCTCGAAGAGAATTGAAGCATCCCGATAATAAATACGAGAGGATTGAAGAAAAGGGAAGCTTGTTCATCACTGTCACCACTCGTCTCTGCCTTCTCTTCACCTCATCCAAGGGAACTTCTCGACGTCAAAAGGTTAAACTACCATCACTATCGTTGCCAACTGTTCCCTGCCTTCTCTTCACCTTACCTTGGTGACCCGCAAGAAGACTAGAAGCCGGGTCAAATCCATTTGAACCCTTATCATCAAGTAACGTGATTATCTATCCTTACAACCGCAACTATTGAAGCTCAGACAATCGAGGATATCGGGAAATCACGGACATGATCAGACTACGGGTATATCCTATCAATACCGCACTACTATTGTCATCACAAAATCGGCATGCTCACTCCTTTCATCTTTCTAATATTGTGAGCGCATTGAGGACACATGAGGCCTTCCACGAAAGTAATAATAGTAAGCCATCGGGAAGTTAAATATCATAAGTTGGAGAATGTCACGTTCATGAATCATGCAAATGAAGAATCTCCACGTCGTCAACCGATCAGACAAAGGACGTTAAAAGATGGAAAACAACTCACCCAGTCGACTCTGTAACCATTAATTTCATCACAAACCAAAGAGAGCAAAACTCTCATTCAACGGCCAACACGGGATCCAAAGAAAAATAACGAAAACTCCCACGATTTGTGTAACAGTCGTACATAGAAACTACAGCGACGCGTCACCTCACCGTAATTCCCCTTCTCTTTATTTCTATAAAATGGAAATTTGTAAGAGAAAAACACAGCTGTTACTTTATGAATGAAGTTTTTTTCTTTAAAGGAAACGATCTGTGTTCTTGTGAATCTCGTTATTCTCCCGTATCCTATCTCTCGAGTTCTATCTCTCTTTTTGTTCTCCCTCCCGTTCTGTGGCCTTTGTCCACTTCAAGTCAGAGAAATTCGAGGAAACCTTCTATCATTTGGCAATTCGGAAACATCGTCTTCACGATCAAACAAGGTAATCGTCCTCTCTCTCTTTTTCACAGTGATTAATAGTTCATTTCTCAAGTCCATAAGTCCAACATTGACTGAGTTTTTCATCGCCCTTCTCAATCGTGTAACTAACATCCGAAAATAATATTTAAGTAATCCCCAATCTTTCATAATATCAGTTATAAACCTTTTCCCAAGTTATAGAATTATATTTAAAACTCTTCCTTTTCATTATATAAACGTATTATCCTTTCACTCCTCTTTCTTAATCGCCGCACCCATATTTATCATCATTTCACTTTTCTCTCTCTTTCTGAATTATATATACTATATCTTCACAGAATTATATCTCCATTCCCAAGTGTTATCAATGACTAAGTAAATTATAATGATATCATAATACACTCATCACTTGTCTTTTACATATAGTCTAAACATTCGTATTCACAGGATATTCGAGAAGGATATCAAATTATCATGAAAAAATAACACTATCTAATCTAACTCATATGATAAGTATGACTGATCTTGTATCCATTGGTGTAGAGACACCAAAGGTAGATGGTGGGTGCTCTTTGGATAAAATAGTTTATTGAATTGATTTGTATGAATCCTGAAAAACATGCAAATTATACATGAAAATATATGATTATTAAGGCATAAAACATTCCATTCTAATGCATGTTATCATATTTTTTTAGTGTTTATCTATCATTATATGAAAATAAGTTATAATATCATAATGTACTAATTTAGGGATAATTATGATAAATTAAAGAGTAATATTTTTAGATTAGAGTATCCCCATTTTTATTTGAGATTATAATTAGGTTTTAACTTTAAATAATCAGAGAAAATACTTTTTATTCAAATTTCTTTTTTTCTAAGTTTTAAATTCTAAAAGAAATTAATATATTTTTAAAATAAAAATTTATTCTCTTTTTATTTATTGAATTTGACTTTTTAGAATGATAGAGAATTTAATTTCTGATTTAATGAAATAAATTTGGATTAATTTAGAGTTGTATTTTAAAATTTATGAATAAACTAATTTTTAGGGATATTTTCTGGAATTTCTATAATTTTTTTATGAATTTAATTTTGAATTAAAATGAGTAAAAATGATTTTATATCGCATGCTGAAGTGGCAGCTGATGTGGCACACAAGAAAAAGGGTGTCCCCACGTGGCGGCTTATGGACATGCCATGTGGCGCCACGTATGTGTTTGCGCGTGTGTATGCGTGTGTGCACGTGTGTGTGTGCACACTCTTGTGTGCGTGTGATTAGAGAGATTAAGCATCCTTTTCAGGATAACGCTAAGTCTCTAATCACTCTTACCTTATATACACGTTGAATCACGTGATTTTTCGGTGGGACTATATTTTTGTTTTAATATGCGCAAGTGACGTGGCATCACGTGGAGTGTCCGATTCACGCATTAAATGAATGTCGTCGATCTTCACTTAAGGCGGGGTGATAACATGCATATTTAACTTAAATTCTGATCTTATTTAACTAATATTCATGCTTATTTTATGTAATTATGATGCATGTTATCATAGTTTTTATAAATTTTCTCCATTGGTATGTCATTCTACTAAAGTCCACATTTATGCATTATTTAGGGTTAATTATGTGCTTTATGGATGTTTATTCTTTTACAGGGTTAAATAAATAGAAATGAATTACTTCCTTTAATTTACTTTTACTTTAGTAGATCATTAGAAGATTTAATTTCAAAGAACAGAATGTTTGGATGATATAAAATAGACTTCTTAAGAAATTATCTATGTTTATTTTTAATTCATCTTAAATGATTCTTTTAATTTATATTTTTAGATGGCATAATATTAAAGATGAAGAAATTTGTGATCCAATGGAGAAAATATTGAGTTTAAAAGGAGTTATATTTATGAAGATATGAATTTCTGAATTTTCTGGAATTTTCAGGAATTTATTTCGATTTTTTTGGAATTTATTTCAAAATATTTTGATTAAAAAGGGGAAAAATTTGACGTGGGACCCGCGCAGAGGCGACATGGCATGCAAGGCCATGTGACAGCGCCACGCGGACCCACATGAGTGCCTGCATGGCGTAGATGTGGTGCGAACGCGTGGCAGGGCCATGCGAGTCCACACGGACGCTTGGGTGGCGCCTACGTGGCAAGATAGTCTTCGGGCTGGCAGGTGAAGAGACGAAACCACGAGGTCGTCGATTTCACACGGTCTCATGTTAAAAATAATTCTAAACTTACCAATTTGATGAAATTAACTCGAATTGAGGGGTATAATGGTAAATAAGGGTCAAATCCACAGGGAAATAAGGAAATTTATGATGATCTCTTCGAAATTGATCAAATCGCGCGATGAATTGATGATAAAAATTGGGGCAAATGGTGGATTATGAAAGAGAACTTCAAATCATTTCCACGGAATCAAATATCATCGAAATTGATCTTGATTTCGCAAAGAAATTGAAGATCAAAGTAGAGAGAGTTTTCCAAAATTGTAAATTGCAAATTTAACGAAGATTAAACAAAATTAAACTTCAATTCCTAATCTAAATCAAAATTAAACATGAATGGATGATAGATTAGCAAAAACTGACTCCACTAACCCAAGATTGCAATCGAATTAAGATGATTAATCACCTCAATCGTCAAAAATGTGAAGAACGCGATCGTGGAGTTCAAGCTGCAATTTTTCCTTTGTCTCTCAACCAAATCTCAATTTCAAACCCTCCGTGGATGCGGAAACGAGTGTAGAAGGGGATGGAATCGAGAGACTCGAGAAGGGAGGTGTCTAAATAAATCAATTGGATTGATTTCTAACTCGAATGATTTAGAAAGCTGAAGAACATCTCTATTTATACAAGTTTTGGGCGCAGCCGTCCGATAGTTTTAATCGACGGTTACGATGAAACGGTCCATCGTGGACCATTTCGATTATATCACAGCCGTTAGATCTCGAATGCTTTTGATCGCCGTCGTTGGATCGCGATCTGATGATCAGGATACTCCCCATGCAATTAAATCATAGCCGTTATAACTCGCTCTTTAAGGCCACGTGCGTTGATGATGATCAGTGGACCGCGAGTCTCACGCGATCCACGCACACTGATTGGTGCTCCGTTTGATCCGACGCCTCACCTTTACCCACGTGTCTTGCAACTTAAATTTCGTGTGGAACTTAGTACCACACGGAAAAAAATTAATGAAAACGATCGGGTATATATTAAGTGACATTTAAGAGGGTTAGCGTAATATCCGAAATATCGGATCCTTATATGTACTATAACCCTTATAAGTATGATAAATATAAATACGTCACATCCGCTCCGCATGGGCCCGCGTGGCCCCGCGTGCGCTGCCACGTGGCCCTGAGTGCCACATTGCAACCACGTGGCCCCACGCGAATGAACCCCCCTTTTTTGCTTATTTTAAAAATCATTTTTAACATTAAAAATTGCAAAATTAATTCAGAAAAATTTGAAAAAATCCCTAAAAATTAGAAAATTCATAACTTTCAAAATATAACTCCAAATTAATCCAAATTTCTTTCATTTGATCCAAAATTTAATTATCTATCATTATAAAAGGTAAAAATTAATAAATAATGAGAGTTTTAAATTTTATTTCAAAAATATATTTATCCTTTAAGTGTTTTCTCTTAAGAAAATATAAATAAATGTTTATAAAATGATTTCTCTCATTATTTTAACTCTAAAAACATCTATAATCTCAACTAAAGATGGGTTATTAAATTATTTATCTTTAAATCATCATATTTAACCCTAATTTAAAGTATTTTTGAGATTATAATGACTTTTTCTTGGAAGGATAGAAAAATACATATAAATATGATAACATGCATGGAAATGAAATCATTTATGCCTTAATATGCATTAATAATCATGTTTTTATAATGTTTACTTATCTTGTTATCAGCAGGTGATGGCCCACGGGTTAGTGGGCCCAGGTAAGATAGTTGGGGCAGTAATGCAAAGGCCTAAAAGGATTCCACCTTATATAGGTGTTATCTTCCTTTCTTTTTCTCCTTGTGGGACCATCTTCCATTTAATATTCTAAGTTGCAGGCGACGTGGCATCATGTGGCGCGTTGGATACGATCATGATGTTGCAGATGCGTCAATCGCGTGGACTCGGAATCCACCGGATCTTCATCAACGTACGTGGTTAATGCGATCCGTTGATTTCATTAAGGAAATCGAACAGTTGCGATTAATCGGTTACCCAATTAATCGTGGGGTGATACGTCGACTCACCATGATGCGTCTATGAAGATCGGACGGGCGGAAACGGCGGAGACGTGGGATTGTGGCCCACAAATTTCATGAAATCATGGCCGTCTTATCGTGTTCACCGAATCAAACGGCCTGTATTTTTCGCGCAAAATTTCCTTTTAAATACCGATGTTCTTCCTTTGCATTTGAACTTTTGATCGAATCGTGAAGAAATTAAGCAATTTTGAAGGAAGATCTTAAGTTCTTCGTGATTCTCTTGCTTCCTAGACTCAATTACACATCCATTGAAGCAAGATAATCACGAATCATTGCAAGAAAATGATCAGAATCTCCCCTTGAACACCGAATGCACGTCGAAGACAAAACAGGGTAAATACTCTTCAATCAACGCAAATTGAAGCCAAATCGTCGCATCAATCGGGTTGGTAGTGTGATTCATTCGTAATCCTTGCAATTTAGGTAGTTTATATTAGATTTAGATAGGTAATTAGAGTTTTTAAAGACTTAAATTCATCTTTGCGCCCAATTTTAGTCATGGATTTTTTCTGATTTTCTGAACAAGGATTTCTCTCTGATCTTAAATCCAAATCATTTGATTTTTGTTTCATTGGATTCCTTGTCTCATCAGCTTTTTGTGGATACCTAAATCATAAATTTCATCATCATTTGACCCTTCAATTGAATGTTTGACCATTTATTGTTTATTTTCAATCAAAATATGGGCATTGACCTGCAGGTGCAATTACTTTTAAAATACAAGGTGAAAATTTGATAATTTTGGTCTCTTTGGAATCCTCTAGTTGTTAGCTTTCTATTCATATGTGAATTGTAAGATTTGGATATCATTTGATTAGTCAATTTGAAGATTTACAACGAAGTGTTCATTTCGGGATTTTTCTGATATTTGATTTTCAATAATTCATAATAAATTCAATTCTTAAAAAAAATCACAAATTTTATATCAATAATTTCCATTTTCGTAATATGTTACTCTCTTTTTATTCTCTGATTTTATAGAAAGTCAACTATTGGTCAAAGTCAACGCTTTGACATTGACTTTTGACATTTCACTGTTAAATTAGAGATCTAATTTCTTAAAATATCTTATCTAGTATATTTATACTATTAGAATTAATAAAATATCATTTTTACTTCTTAAAAACCCTAATTAACTCTAAGTTTGACCAAGTCAACTTTTCGATCAAAGTCAATTGTGTTCTTTGTGGATCGACCCGATCTTTACAGTATACTTGATTTTATATCTTTGGTATTATGAGTTCGGAATTATAATTTACCAACGTTTGTGTGTTTTAACGACCGCATAAAAATGCTTCGTCACGGGGGTGGGGGAGGGGTATGTGGCGCACTTTCGTTAGTCGGTGAATCATTTTAAATTGATTTAATCTCAGCCATTCATCTAGGGAGTTAAAACAATTGAGATTGAAAACCAACGAAATGCATCTGGAGCATTAGATCAATATTGGGAGAATGGCTTTTCATGCATTTTCTCTTCACGCACGATGTGGCGACATCTCAGTAGTCCATCTCCAATCCAACGGATGCGATTGAAGCTTAACGATTTGCATATATGTGTTTCATCAAATTCGTTGATAGAATATTCAAATGTTGATCCAATGGTTACCCCTAATTTTCCCTATAAATTGAGATGTTCTTTGACAATGTAAATCATTCTTGGGGTTTTCAAGAAATCAAATTGTCTAGACATCACAATCCTTGAATCTCTTGCTTCCCTTTGCTTCTAGATCAATTTCTGAATCCAAGGAGTATTTGAAAGTGAGAATTCGTTGAGAGAATAGGGAGAAATCGATTCTTGAACATTATATTTTGATAAAATCTAATGAGAATTGATCCGGCGAGAAATTGGATCAGTTTGAGTGCTATCTTGGGTTAAAAATCATGTTTTTGTCCTAATCTTTCTTCCTATAACATTAGATTTCAATTTTGAATCGTAGATTTAGTCAATTTCAATTTTAATTTTGATTTTTTGCTATCTTTTCGTTCGGAAATTTCTCTCTGATTCATTCATTGATTTCTCCACGAATCTTGATCCAAAATTCAGTGATTTTTTATTTCTTGGATTGACCTTCGGATTCTCTTTCCAAATCTATCAAAATCCTTAATTTCTCACCTCATTTCATTGCTCGATTTGATCGAATTTAATAGAATATATAAAAAATACTTTAATTCTCTGTGGATTCGACCTTATTCATCTCTATACTATCGAATTGGTGATTTTTTAATTGGTGAGTTTGGTAATTGTTTTGATACATATATGTGTGTTTCCAGCAACCTCGTGGATTCACTTCGTCAAATCACCAAATGAGATTATACCTAACTATCAATTAACTTGATTTATGTCACTGTTATGTATGGTGCTTTGACTTGAGACACCAAAGGTATATCTTTTTAATCAATGATTGTGTTTTAACTATTACTTATGAATCCTTAGCCATAGGATCTCTAAAATATCATATATCGGATTCAAAATGAAGTCCTCGAAGATGATTATGTGGTCAAGATGGGATCTTTCACTCTCGATATTTGAGGAGAGTGACTCAACGATCGAGATGCGATGAAGTCCTTGGCCAAGGTAGTGAAAATATCAATCCTTAATTAAATAATCTAGATGTCGATGTAGATAAATAATAAAGGTTGACCAATACGGTGTTGTTAGGTCTATATAGTTATTAGCTAGAGAGTACATGGAACTAGAGGCTCACACACATAAGGTCTATGGAGGTTTGTAGATATAGACATAATTATGAGGGTTTTATAAAAAATTTACATTCGAAATGTTTATAAATAGGGAGAGAAGGACTATACCTCAAGGAGCCCATGAAAGCCTTATGAGAGTTCTTTCCTTTATTCTCTTTCTCTCTTGATAAAGATCGTTGAAGAGGAGATCCAACCATCCATCGATAATGTGGATACCACTAAAGGAAGGACACTTGAACAACTTCAAGAACTCTTTTTAGAGAATTCTGTAAGCATGTTTTCTCATATATACTAGATGATAGGATTATTTGTTCTTGCTGAGTCAATGTTTTGAATATCAAATTCAATATATTCAATGTGTTTGATATTTTGATAGAAATTTTAGAAGGCTAATCACTTCAAATCCCAATCCATGCACAATATGTCTTTAGTGTCTTAAGTCTAAGGACCACATATATAACTCTAGTATGAATGAACTATTATGATGTGGGGTCAATAAGCCTTCTAAAATTTTGATCAAAACATAAAATGTTGTAGAATACATTGAAATTGTGTATTCAAAATGTCAAGACACCAAGAGCCAATTATCCTATCATCTAGTATGTATGAGAAAACATACTTACAGGGTTCACTTGAAAGATTTTTTATGTTGTTCAAGTATCTAGCCTCTAACGATATCCACATAATCCTTGGATGGTTGGATCTCATCTTCAAAGCTCCTCATCGAGCAAGAAAGAGAAGAAATTAACAAAATTCCCATAAGATTTACATGGGACCTTGAGGTATAGTCCTTCTCCCCCTATTTATAAACATTTTGCACATCGATTTTTTTATAGAAAAACCCTAATAATTATGTCTATATCTACCAACCTCCATAGACCTTATGTGTGTGAGCTTCTAGTTCCATATATCTCTCTAGTTAATAACTCTATAAATATAATAGAACCTTATTGTTCAACCTTTATTAATTATCTACATCAACATCTATATTAATTAATTAATGATCGATATTTTTACTACTTTGACCAAGGATTTCATCGCATCTCGATCCTTGAGTCACTCTCATCAAATATTGAGGGTGAAAGATCTCATCTTGACCATATAACCATCTTTGAGGACTTCATATCATATATGATATATGATATTTTAGAGATAATGTGGCTAAGGATTTGTACGTAATAATCAAAGCACAATCATCCATCCACAAGATATCTTTGGTGTCTCAAGTCAAAGGACCATATACACAATGATAACATGAATCAACACAATTTTCAGTTTGGTAAAATATCATTTAGGGATTCATACAGATCAATTTAGTGAGCTATTTCTCCAAAAAGCACCCATTATTTTTCTTTTGTCGAATAAGACATCATATGAGTCGAATATCCCCAAGAGCATGAATGTTTAAAATCTACGCTTAAAGACTATCGATCAGTGTATTATGATCTCATCGTAATTCACTTAGTCATTGTATATGCTCATCGACTTCATTGCAAACATCACAAAATAATGACAATAAATATAAACGAGATATATAGAAGAGTGATTTGTCTTATACGACACATAATGTTTATCATGGAGTTCATGTAGAGAATATGCCAATGTTTGTGTTTGGCAATGCCATTCTGCTAAGAGACGTGAGGCCATGGAGCTCTAATGGAGAATGCCATGAGAGATGAAGAGGTCTTCTAGGTAGTTTGAAGAAACTCAAGAGCATTGTAAATGCAAAGAATTTTGGGTTTTTTGGAGTATTGAGTAGAGATTTCTTGAAGAAATTGACAAATGGATGCCAATAAATTTGTACGATCTTTGAGGAAATATACCCAAGAGGAATAGGGGAAATCATCTACAAAGACTATATAGTACTAGAATCCTAAAGTCGATGGAACATGAGAGGGTCCCCACACATCACAATCAACAAGATCAAAAATATTTTTACTAGTAATATAATCAAGTCAAGGATAGGAGGCACAAATTTTTTTGCCTAATTGACATGATTAGCACTGAAAAAGGAAAATAGAAATCTAAAGAAGATCTTAATGAAGCTTAGAGATGCTTGATGGTGCGTTTGCGTGCATCGTTAAAACACAAAAATGTAGGTCAAACAAAATTTATAAAACCGAACTCACAAAGATAAGATATAAAATCAAGTAATGTGTAAGTATCGGGTCGATCCACAGAGAGAAGGGTTGACTTAAATTGAAGAGTTGACTTGGTCAAACTTCGGTTTAAAAAAGGGTTTTAAAGAAGTAAAAATAAGATGTAATGAGTAGAAATGATATAAATAGATTAAATAAGAATTTTTAACAATTGAAATCTCGGATTTGACACAGAAAAGTCCTAAGTCAAAGTCAAAGCATTGACTTTGATTAATAGTAGGTGTTCTGTAAAATCAGAGAAACTAAAAGGTGTCAGAAGATTACGAAAATTATATATTTAAAAACTAGAGAGAAAATGAAATTTATTGATATATAATTCGTGATTTTTGGATAAGAATTGGATTTACTATGAATTATTGAAAATCAAATATTAGAAAATCCCCGAAATGAACACCTCTCAGAAAATCTTCAAATTGACCAGTCAAATGAAATCCAAATCTTGCAATTTATATGTCAATGGAAAGCTAAGAACCAGATAAATCCAAAGAGACCAAAATGATCAAATTCTGATTTTTAAATTGAAAGTAATTGACCCTCGAAAGTCAACATTTGACTTCTGATGAAAGATAAATAGTCATCGGTCAAACGTCAAATTGGAGAGTCAAATGAACTCAGAATTCGATGAATTTGCTATCCATGGAAAGCTGATGAAAAATAGAAAAGCCAATGAAACAAAAATCAAGTGATTTGGAATTATAATCAGAGAGATATCCTATTTTCAAAATCAGTGATTTTTCAAACTAAAAATTGGGGAAAATAAAGAACACTAAGAACTAATTTGCAAAATTAAACTTCTAAATCTAATAAAAACTCAAATTACCTCTTGATAATCGATCGAATCTCACTACTAACCCTGATTTCCCTTTAAGAATGGGGCTTCATTTTCTGTGGATTGAAGCGAATTTGCTCGGATTCTTCCTCGTGGACGTTCGGAATTCAAGGGAAAAATTGGATGAAATCAAGGGGAAATTCACGATGAATCCCTGCTCCCAATTGCGTCGCAATTGAGTATAAAGTGTAGGGGAGATCATGAAGAACTAGAGATCTTCCTCGAAATTTGCTTAATTCACTTCAGGAATCGATCAAATGTTGAAGAACAAGAAGGGAGAATACATGCTTTTAAAGGGAATTTTGGCCCGATTTTTAGGGCCATTTGATCCGATCGTGGGCGTGGTTTGATGGCATCGTGGGAGCGGTTTCAATTGACGATGTCGTGGCTCCCGAATTGGCGGTGAATTGGCCTTCTTTTTGCTTCAATCGGAGCCACGATCGCGCTGCGATCGGGCCACTATCGCGCGTCGATCGTGATCTTAAGTCTCAAACGACCGCTGTCCGATCGTGCGCCACCAGTTGGAAAGATCGTGGCCTTGATTCCGCGTTGAAGGAGCCACGATTGTGGCTTGATCGCACCGCGATTGTGGATTTCTTCCACGAATCTTCGCAAGCAGTCTGATGGAAATCTGGCGCTCCTCGCGTCTCCATGAAGAGAAGAAGATCGGGCTTCACTGTGGCCGTCAGATCGCGATCGCGCAGCCCTCATGTTGATGAAGATAAACGCTCCTACTGTCGCCACATGGCGTCAGGTAAGCCTTTTGATCGGGCTTCACTGTGGCCTCTTGTTGATCGTCGCCACTTATCACAAATTATGCGCACGTGGTTATTTGATGATCGCGTGGACTCGGGTCCATGCTATCTTTGCCGTCCTGGTCGTATCCAACACCTTCCTTGTCACCACGTTGCCTGCAAAAGAGAAACGTGTGGGATCATAGTCCCACACGGAGAAAAACACAGGAAATGTTGAGCTTAAATAGCGAGGGCGGTATAACCCTATTGCGTTACCGCCCCAATCATCTTACCAGGGCCCACTAACCCGTGGGCCCTCCATATGCCGACCCTCTCCTGCCACGTGGCGCCCCACACGGGCGTCCGTGTGGACCCGTGGACACGCGTGGCCTCCTGCCATGTGTCCGCGCCCTGTGCGCCTCCTGCGCCTTGCGTGGGCCACCTGCGGCCCTGCCACGTGGCCACAGAGCCGCGTCGCATCCGAGCGGTGGTCCAGCGCGCCACGTCAGCTCGCCACATGGACCTGCTCACCACGTCATCACCTGCAGGTTAGTAAACCCTTTTTCACGATTTTAATAAAGAAAATAGTTTTAAAAAAATGCATTTAAAAATAAAATAAAAATCACAAAGAGGCATAAACTTCAACAATTCATAACTTTAAATGTAGAACTCCTTTTTAATCCAAATTTTCTCCATTGGATCACAAATTCTTTTCTTTTTAATAGTATGCCATAAAAGAATATAATTAAAAAGAAGAACATAGGATGAATTAAAAAGAACCTAAAAGCAATCATTGATATCTCTCTCTTTTGATCATCCAATACATTCCTCCTTAAAATTAACCTTTGAAAAGGATTTACTAAAGTCAAGATATAGCAAGAAAATTATATAATTCATATCAATTTAATCTTTCAAGAAGATTCATCATCAATCAAGCATATAATTATCCCTAATTTATGCATAAATATGGACTTTAGTGAAATGACATAGCAATGGAGAAAATTCATGAAAATTAAGATAACATGCATCATAATTACATAAAATAAGCATGAATATGAGTGAAATAAGATAGGAATTTAAGTTATAAATGCATGTTATCAATGCTAAGGTGTCCCAACTTGTAACACCACTAGGCGGCATCGATCTATAACAAAAGGTAGGAAAGGGTAGTCAGAAGGTGGTCGGGAAAAAGCTTGATAACATGCAAAAGTGGGCATCTAAAATGCTCATTCTTGTCGTATTTTGGGCTTAAAAATATCAAAACCATTAATTCTTCTTGCGTGTTATCATGGTGTTATGCCAAAACAAAGATTTTAATTGATAAATGAGATAAAGGAGTAACTTACAAATAATCAGGACATCTAAGAGATTTTAAAGATGCTTAATCAGAGGATTTATAAAGAAAATATTCAATAGGGTCTTAATATTGTTAATTGATCCATTTTTTTATATAAAATAAAAAAAATATTTCTTTTCTAAATAACATTTTTTTTCAGCTATAGTTTTATTTTTAACATTTACGAATTTTTTCTTTAGGAAAGTGCTCAATTTTTTAACTGTCACCCTTAATGGGTCAGTTGGGACTAACAAGCTTTGGAAGATGTTGGACAGGCTATGCACGCAAACGGTGTGGACCAATCACAAGTACACGCATAAGGACACATATAATGCTATAAGGGCACATAAAAAAGAAATTCTTAGCTCACTTGATGTGTGTGGGGTGCAGACATGAGAGCAATCCTCCACCAATCACGTAAAGCGTAGAAACAATCCAAGCAACTAATGCATGAGAGCACATGTGCACTTGCGGAGCAATGTGTATCAAAGAAAAGAAAAAATTCACAAATGCATTCTTTGATAGACATAAAGAACGCGTGGAAGATGGATTTTTGGCATTCTTGATTTCTTGCCCAACTTCTAGTTGGTCTAGAGGATACAACTAGAAGAAGTGTCGTAGCTTTGATCTTCAGCAACCTTCTGTGCATATTCAAGGTTGGAATCATTCTTTTCTACCAGTTGTAACAGTTGAGTGGCTAGTAGAGACTTCTTTTTTGTCAAGGAATTTGATGAATGCGATTGGAGAACTGCGATGAGGTTTGCGAGGATTGATTTTAGGATTGAATACATTTTTAGATATAAAAATTTATTTATTTGAAAATCAATTTGAGGGATTCCTTCTTTGCATTCTACTTTTCCAAATTTTGATTAAACTAATGTGATTTTATTTTGCTCAACGTTAATAGTTTTCTAATTTTATTTGTATTCTTCAGCAATTGATATTGCACTTTTAGAATTTTATATAATAATTTTTATTTTTAGATGTAAGATCGTCTAATTTATGTAAAGTCGGTCTCCTTCAATCTTGATTAAAACAAAACAACCGAATAACACTGCATGATCCAAAATCTTAAAAAAATTTGAAAAGAGATTCCCAAGTTTCTCTAGGCATGATCCAAATAACTGAAACCTATTAGTTGATCTTGTAAACCTAAACTTTTGAATTTGTTGCTTTTGTGATTTTTCTGTCCATTTGATAAAAAAATTTAATAAAATTTAATAATAGTAAACACGAACATAATAAGAAAGCTGAAATTTTCTGTTGTTGCAATTCCTTGTCCATTTAAGAAAAAAATCTTTTTTAACAATAAAAACATTATAAAAAGGTAAAAAAGTGGAAATAATTAATAAGTGATTTGGAGTGTCATGAATATAAAAATAAAAATGGAATTCTATCCACATGATAGGGAAAATGGCTTCCCTCAATAATTCCTTAGGTGATACTTATATCATTTACTGAAGTAATGAAACAAAAAAAGAGAGACTTATTTAGAATAAAAATGAGAGGAAATAGTTCTGAAATTGACCATATAAGAGTTTTTGTTGCATTGATCTACTTTTTGAGTTCTCAATCCTTGCCAAAAGTTTTCTATTGTTTGAAGATCATTTATTTTACATAATCAATGCCCTAAATAAAAAAGAGTGAAATCATCGTCACTGCCTCTCTTGGATTCGACCCCTTTAGTGAGCCCTATTTTGGTGTAGATTGGAGATTGAAGGGAAATTTATAAAATTTTATTGCATGTGTCCAATTACATACACAACAACAAAGTTTTTCTCAAATATCTTTTTGAATTATCAAAGCTCAAAGAGTCCAAGTCTATTCTCATGCCCCAAACCAATCCTCATCCCCATCTACAAATCCTAAAAGGTGCAATGATAAAAAAAAAGAGTAAATGAAACAAAATAAGGCTTTGATGATGGTGTTGATGGATAGGAGGTTGAACAGAAAATTCAAACATAAAAGACATGAGATTAAAGAAGTGAGGAAGTGGGATTAGGATCACTGTGTCTAATGACAGGATATGATTGATCATATGTAATGTAAATAGAGGAGGGATTATGTAAATATGATAAAAGAGTAGGGAGGGAATGGGTACCTAACATGTGGGTGGAGACGCCCCATTCAATCATCCAAGACTCATATGATGAAGCAAGAAGAGGAGTACTTGTGCCATATATGGAGGCATGATGAGATGAACGACCACTAGCTGATCAAACTCCTTCAAGGAAATGACCAAATGATGAAGAGAATGCAACATCAGTAGAGGTAATTGGTTATAATACCTATCATTAATCACTTTGACATGAATCAACTTAAATAATAGTTAGGTATAGTACCATTCAAGGAATCATAAGAAGCAATTCAATGAACTCTTTCTCCATAGGGCACCCACCATCTATCCTCGATGAATCCACACTGATGGGCACAGGATCAGCCATACTCATAATATGAGTTGGATAAGATAGTACTATTCTTTCTCAATAATTTTGATGTCCTTGTTTAACATCCAACAAATAGGAATTTTCAGAACATATGTTTAAAGACTAGTGATCATTGAATTATGATCTCATCATTATTTACTTACTCATTGCATATGCTTGTGGACTTTATTACAAAACATTACACTTGAATGAAAATAAACAAAATTTCATGGATACATGGAACATGTTGAGCTCAAAGTAGTCGTGTGTTCAAGCTCAACAAACTTATTCTTTATAAGCTAGGAAACTATGAAGGAGTCAAGTTATGTAGTTTGTATAGTTTTCAAGGTCAATCCACAGGGATATTAGGGCGAGAACTTATCAATTTCAAAGGTAGAAGAAGGAACTATCCCCTGATTATTTAGAAATTTTAATTAGAAGGGGCAAATTGGGAAGTATAAGTAGAGTTCTGGAAATTTAATATTAAATGAAGAATTGAGGGAGGAGATAACAAGGACAGCAAGGAGATGAAGGGAAGTTGGTAGATAGATGAAGAAAGAAAAACCTTATAACGAAAGGAGCGGAAGCGTTGGAGGTAGAGAGAGAGGGAGATAGGGAGATGTGGGAAATGTATAAAAAAAGAGAGGAGACAAGAGAGAGTGAGTGGCATGAGAGGAGCGGGATATAGCAAGGGTGCTGAAGACAAGAAGATGAGAGAGATTTAGAGGGAGAGAGGAGAAGGATGGGAAGAGACGGAATTGATAGAAAGAGAAAGATCAGAAGAGAGAAAGGAGATTGAGAGAGAAGGGAAGATAGAGATGAGGAAAGAGAGTGGTTGTGAGAAAAAGACGTAGCGGAAGAGAGGGGTGAAAGCAAAAGGACGAAATACAACGGGAGAGAATTTGTCGAAAGAGAGAATGCCCGAGTGTAAGGAAAGCATAGAATGAAAATTCAGGTGAAGAAAGGAGAGAAACGGGAGAGAGCTATTGAGAGAATGAGCAGTTGATCGGGGGAGAGGAAAGGTAGAGTGACGAAATCAGAATGAAGAGAGAGATGAGGGGAGAGGAAGATTGACCGTGAAAGAGGATTAGGCGGAAGAAAGCGAGATTGCGAGAGAGAGAAAGAGAGAGCACGAGAGGGAGATGCAGTGTCGTAGAATGTAATCAAAGTGAGGGAAGAGAGATTGCAAGAGAGAAATTGTAAAAGATAAAGCTTGAATGAAGGTAAGAGGATCAAATTGAGAACACGAGAAAGGAAGAGAGGAGATAGGAGCGCTATGAAGAGAGAAAATGTGGCGAAAAAGCATGAGGCAGTAAGAGTGCGAAAAATGGAGAGGAAGGGAAGATGCATGCTGGACCTAGGGTGAGAGAATGGAACTGGAAACAAGAAAGAGGAAGAAAGAGAGCATGAGGAGTGCGGAAGAGTGCAACGCGGAGGGCAAAATTGGAGATCAAGGTGGAAGAGAAAGAGCACAGAGGTGTGCAAGAGATAGATAAAGGAAAATAGAGAGTATGCAAACCATTGGAAGGGAGAGAGAATGAGAGCGAGGGTGAGAGGGAGATTTAGGGAGGAGGATGGAGATAGAAAGGAGAAAATGAGAGAAAATGCGGGCCGTCAAAGCGAAGGGAAGAACGGAAATTAAGAGTGAGAAGATGGAGAGAAGTCGTAGGAGAGATGAGAGAGAGAATGATAACATGCAATCTTAACACACAAAAACATGATTATTAATGCAAATTAAGGCATAAAACATTCCATTTGTATGCATGTTATCATACTTTGAGTGCATTTCTATCATTTCATGCAATTTTAAGTTATAATCTCAAAATGTACTAAATTAGGAATAATTATGCATAATTAAGAATATATTTTAGAATAGATTATTCTCATCTAAATTTGAGATTATAATTAAGTTTTAATGTTAAATAATAAGAGAAAATGTTTATATACATTCATTTATTTTTCTAAGTTTTGTTTTTCAAGAAGAAATGAGTGTATTTTTTAAACAATAATTTATACTCTTGTTTTTTAAATATTTTGACTTTTTATCATGAGAAATAATTGAATTTTTGATCCAATGAAAAAAAATCTAGATTAATTTGGAGTCGTATTTTGAAAGTTATGAAATTTCTAATTTTTAGGGATTTTTCTAGAATTTTTCTGAAATTTTAATGAATTTTTAAGGATTTTCTGGGATTAAAAATTGATTTTGTTATTTATTATAAGTGCGCAGGTGATGTGGCGCAATATGAAGCATCCGATCAATTGCGATCGACGATGTGGCAGCACGTGGAGCGTCCGATCGAGCGTTAAATTCAAACCGTCGATCGTCACTTAAGTGAAGGGGTATGCGGCGCTTTCTGATTGGACGACGATTTGTATTTCAAAATGTTTCAATCTCAGCCGTTTAATCAAGGAGTTATAACGGCTGAGATTTAGCGCATCCGATGGACTTATATGGACACGTAGAGACATCGCAGACGTCCGAAGAAGATCGAACGACATGCGTTACGCGGCGATTCAACTTCACGCGATCACGTGGCTTCATCTGAGCGCTCCATCTATGATCCAACAGACAGGACTTAACCATAACGATCCACACTCATGCATTTAATCTGGACTGTTGATCGAAGATTAAACGCCCCATCCGACGGTTACGCCAAAATTCACTATAAATTGAGATGTTCTTCGACATTTTGATGTATTCTTGGATGATTTCGCTAAATTGATCTATCTAAACAACTCCATCCTTCAATCTCTTGCTTCCAATCACTTCTAGACTCATTTCTGCGTCCACGTAGTGCTTGAAAGTAAGATTTTGTTGATCGATTAGGGAGAATTTGCCTCTTGAACACCGAAGATTGTCCTCGAAATCGTGGAATGAAAAGCCATGAATCCGGTGATTAATTAGATCATTTCGATTGCTATCTCGGGTTAGATTACATGTTTTCCCCCTAATCATTCGTCATGTATCATCAATTTGTAATTTAGGATCATTTAATTACTTTAATTAGTCTTTTAATTTTGATTTTCTCTTAATCGCGTTCAGAAATTTCTCCCTAATTCATTCATCGATTTCTCCGCGAATCTTTATCCAAATTGAGTGATTTTTTATTCTGTGGATTCATCTTTGAGTTATCTTTGCAAATACACCATTTTCCCCTAATTTCTCACCTCAATTCATTGTCCGATTTGATCAAATTCCAAAAGATCTCTCAAAAATCCCTTATTTCTCCTTGGATTCGACCCTTATTTACCATTATGCCCCTCAATTCGTAATTAAATCATTAAATTGGTAAGTTTGACTTTATTGTTGACACGAATTGGTGAACAATTAACAACTGCATCGATTCGTTACATTAGAGAGTGACAAACGAATGCGTATGGTCATTGAATACACACGATGTCGTGTCAAAACAAAGTCCAAACTTACCAATTTAAAGATTAATTCACGAATTGAAGAGTATAATGATAAATAAGGGTCGAATCCACGGAGAATTAAGGAAATTTGAGAGCTATCTTTGAAATTCGATCAAATCAGACAACAAATTGAGATTAGAAATTAAGCAATTTATGATAATCAGAAAGATAACTCAATTGCGAATCCACGGAATCAAAAATCAAGTGATTTGGATTAGAATTCGCGGAGTAATTGAAGTTTTTAGTTGAGATAAAAATTCAATCACGAAATTAATTAAAAACCAAAATTAAAACAAAATTAAACTTAATCTACAATTTAAAATGTAAATCTAATGCTAAATGATGAAAGATTAAGATGAAAACACACAATCTAACCCAAAGTCGCACTCGAAATGATCCAATTAATCGCCTAATGCATGGCTATTCATTCCATAATTTCGAAGATGAAAATTAGAATTCAAGATGTAATTTCTCCTTATTCCCTCGATCAATTTCTGATTTCAAGCACTCCTCGGACGCGGAAACGTGTCAAGAGGGGAAAGAAATCAAATGACTCTCAAATTGTGGTGTCTAGACAGTTCAATTTCACTCGAAAATCCAAGGGTAAGTTTCCGTCGCGAAGAGCATTCGGTTTTTATAGAAGAATTGGGCGTAACCATCGGATCAACGGTTTGATCGCAATCAACAGGTGAGGTGACGCGTCGTTTGGCGAATCAGTGCGATTAAGTCGTGAGCGTCCAATCACAAATAGAGCGTCACGATGCGTCCACGTCGCGCGTGTAAAGAGATTCGTCGATTCATCGCATCCGTTGGATCTTCATCTGACGATCTCGATAAGTCGAGGGGTTCACCGATCACGATTAATCATGACCGTTATAACTCCTCAGATCGACTGTCAAGATTAAACGTGATTTAATCGAATTGATGCTTCGTGAGATGCTGCCACGTACCCCTTGACTAAGTGACATCCGACGCACGTGATTAAATCACGCGATCGGATGTCCCACGCGTTGCCACATCACCTGAAATAAAATATAAAGAGTAATAGTCCCACACGGAATAAATATAGGAGTTTAATCAGGTTTATAAGCTCCACTGACTTAAGCGGTTAGCTTAAATTTGATTACGGATGCTTATAACCTATATATAATTCCGCGCATACATGTCACACACACACACATGCGTGTCACACACCCACATGCGTGTCACGCACACATGTCACGCACACACGGACACATGCACACACGCGTGTCCACGTGTCACACGCCCGCAGGTCTGCGCGTCGCCACATGACAATGCTCTGCCACGTCAGCGCACGGTAATATAAAACCCTTTTTTAAAATTATTTTTAATTAATTTAAGACGGAAAATACATTTAAATAAATTCAATAAAAATTCTAGAAAATTCCTAAAAATTATAAAAATCATAACTTTAAAAATACAACTCCAAATTAATTCAAATTTGTTTTGTTGGATCAGAAATTGAATAATCTATCATTATAAAAAGTCCAAATATTAAAATATAAGAGAATGAATTTTAATTAAATAAATACACTCATGTATATTATAAAATGAATTTATAAAAATACATGAATGTTAATAAACATCATTTCTCTTATCATTTAATCATGAAAACATACTTATGATCTCAAATATAATTAGGATTAAAATCATAATGTTTAATTATACATAAAATGATGTATTTTTATATCATAATATGAAATTATGTAAAATGATAGAAATATACTTAACATATGATAACATGCATACAATTAAAACAATTAATGCTTTTCTTTGCATTAATAATCATGTAAATTCATGTATAAATAGCATTTTATCAAAGAGCGAGAAAGTGGGGGAACGAGGTAGCAATGAAGAATGTCGAAGAGATTCGGAGACTAGAAGGAATGCACGCAAGACTGAGATTAGAGGAGAACGGAAGAGAGACTGCAAGAGAAATCAGAGGTTATGGAGGCAGAGAGAGGGTGAGAATGAAAGTGACAAAGAGGGAGAGAATTAGCCATAGCAGGGGAGAGAGAAGAGGCAGGAGAAAGGGAGAGGGAAAGGCAAAGCAAGAGGGATAGGAAAAGAGAGAACGAGAAGGAGAGAGGGAGTGAATGCTAGAATACGAACGCGAGAGGGGAGAGCGTAAAGTGTGATAAATAAAGAGAATAGAGAAAGAGAGAAATTTCCGGAGAATAGGAGATGAGAGAAGAATAGAAAAGAGTGGTTTAGAGAGAGATAGGGAGCGCGAGAAGGGGGAAGAGAAAGGACGAACTTAGAAATTGAACAAGAAAGTAAACAAGAGAGAGCAGTAGAGTTTGGAAGAGAGAGAGAGAGTTGGATTAAGAGGGAAGGCGAGACGAATCGAAAGATCCGGGAAAGAGGAGATTCTGGGAGAATGCAAAAGAAAGAGAGGGTGAGAGGGTAATCCAATGAGGCTGAAGAGACTTACCGGGAAGCTGGGGAGGAGAGAAAGAGAGAAGATTCAGGAGAGAGACAGAGATCGAAAGAGAAATAGTGAGGAAGAAAGCGAGAGAGAACTCAAAATAAAACTAGCATTAACCTCTTTCATCTGTCCCTTCCATTATCATAGGAGTTACAGCGGGAGAGATTCTAAACCTAGGAGAGAGAAAGATCAATCGAAAAAAAGGGAGAAAAGGACGCTGTGGAAGAAGCCCCCCCTAAAAGAGCATTTTCCCCTTTTTGTGGGCTCTGCGAGGAGAAATTTTCTGTGGAGAGTCTCCTCCTCGATGGTTTCTTTGACTTGGCTCAAAGCGATTATCTTGGACAGCCCATTTAGTCCTTGCTCTCGAGGAGGTGTGACGAGACGAAACCGCGAGGTCGTCAATTTCAAGCGGTATCACGTCAAAAATAATACCGAACTTACCAATTTGATGAAAATGTATCAAATTCAAGGGTATAATGGTAAATACGGGTCAAATCCACAGGGAATTTAGGAATTTTCAAGAGATCTTTTAGAATTTGGTCAAATCGGACAAGAAATTGATGGAAGAAATTGGGGAAAATGGTATTTTAAGAAAGTAGACTTCAAATCAATTCCACAGAATCAAAAATCGTCAAAATCGGACTTGATTTCGCGGAGAAATCATGAATTGAAGTGGAGAGAATTTTCGGAACGACGGAATCGTGATTTTGAGTGAAATTGTATGAAATTGAAGGTTCAATCCTAATCTAATCGAAAATTAAACATGATAGGGGGAGAAATTATGCAAAACCGCTTCCACTAAACTCGTTTTGCGATCAAATCGCCGTGATTAAGCCGATTAATTGCGGAGAAAATCAAGAACGCCTCGACGAACTTCAAGCTGCGATTTCTCACTCAATACTCCACCAAATCTCGACTTCTACCCCTCCTTGGACGTGGAATTTGAAGAGGAAGAAGAAGAACTCGAGAGAAACGAGTGAGGGAGGTGTCTAGACAGTCAATTAGATTGAATCTCACTCGGATGCTTACATTCGTGAAGAACAGGCCTTTTTATAAGGCAAAATTTCGTAACTATCCGATCGAAATGATCGACGGTTACGATAACGGTCCATGATGGACCGTTTTCGGAAATATCGCGATCGTCGGATCGCGGATGGAGGGCCCAGATGATCTCTCTAATAAGCGTTATAAAAACGCTTGATTTTCGCTCCTTGGATCACGATCCGACGGCTGAGATGCGATCCGCGCCGATTGATCTCAGCCATTATAACGGTTTTAATTCCGCACGTGCTCCTGATTGATCTGGTGGTCCGCGTCCACCCGATCGACGTGTAGATCTTCCGATGCACCGCTGATCCGACGCCCCTCGTCGTGCCACGTCACCTAGAAAGGTAAGTAAAGTGTGGGTTAGTCCCACACGGAAAAATAAAAAAGAGATCGTCGGGTTTATTAGACCCGACGATCTATAAGGGTATGACCCTGCCCATATAGGGAAGGACAAAGACCCCTTTTAAATAATATAAGTAAAATATATAATATATATAAACGCTCCACGTAGGCGCGCTACGCTGGTCCGCGTGGCTCTGCCACGTGGCCTTGCATGCCACATCGCACCCGTGTGGGCCCCGCGCATTTTTTGCATTTTTTTTACATTTATTTTAATCTATTTTAAATCAAAATTAAATCGGAAAATTCAGGAAAAATCCATAAAAAATCCAGAAAAAATCCCTAAAATTGTAAAAATCATATCTTTTAAAATACAACTCCAAATTAATCCAAATTTATTTCATTTGATCCAAAATTTAATTATCTATTATTCTAAAAAGTCAAAATTAATAAATAATCAGAGTTTTAAATTTTATTTCAAAAATATAGTTATTTTTAAGAGATTTTAACTTAGGAAAATATAAATAAATGTCTATAAAGGCTTTCTCTCATTATTTTAACTCTAAAAACATCTATAATCTCAAAATAAAGATGGGTTATTAATTTATTCATCTTAAAAAAATCATTATTTTTTTAACCCTTATTTAAAGTATTTTTTTGAGAATATAGTGACTTTTTCATATAATAATAGAAAAATACATATAAGTATGATAACATGCATGAAAATGAAATCATTTATACTTAAATATGCATCAAAAATCATGTTTTATGATGTAAATATCGCATGTTATCAAGGTGCTATTTCTTCTATTGCTCCTAAAATAAAAGGCAAAATTCATGTAAAATAAATTATTTTCCATGCACTAATATTCTACAAATATCAAATTATGAGATGGTAGAGGGGATCGTGTGTTCAAGAGTTTAATAGGGTTAAATAAGAGTAATCAATGTGTGGTTATAACTACATTTTATTTTCTTATCAGAACATAAATAAGATACATGGAAGTGTGATTGGCCTTTAGACCACATAATATCTATTAGTTTGCACTTCTACACCCTTATTGATAAATCTACAATATGTCACATTCATGCATCATTTATCATGCTTAAGTGCTGATAAAGACTATAACAATGAGAATGTCTATTTCTATAAGGGTGAATGTGGTGAAAATATAACTAAGTCTTATAATGCATCATTTCTCAAATTGTGATTATATCATGAGATTAACCCTATTTGACTTCTTAGAAATCAAATGGTTGAATTCTCATATTTTTATGAGTTATGTGGATCAAGGACTTAGATGAAGTTTAATAGAGCATAGATGCAAGCTATCTAGAAAGAGAAGAAGAAAACATGTACTCTACCCTTTTAGGAGGTTAATCAAGCTATTCCACCTTTTTAGGAGGTTGGTCCAGCAATTCTACCTTTTTTAGGAGGTTAGACTTACCTTTTTCTTGTTGACTAGATCTTTATTCCTATTGGTTAATTTTGTGTGTAAGCCGATATAGAGGTCTTGTAATAGGAAAAATGTATTTTAGAGAGGTATATAAATTTGTTTTCTTTATGTTGAGTGGGAGTCTTCCTCTTTTATTCCTCTCTCTCTCTCTCTCTCTCTCTCTCTCTCTCTCTCTCTCTCTCTCTCTCTCTTTCTCTCTCATATATCAGCCTATATGTGTGTGATCTCGAGTTGCTTGTAAGCAATCTCTTGATGATCTTGTGATCATATTTCATCCTTCAAGTCTTATAAGTGGTATTAGATCTAGGTTTGAGAGGATTTTTGGGAGTTTGATGTGGAATTTCTCTGTTGAAGTCAGATGCATATTTTCTCCCTTTTTAGGAGGTCAATCAAATCTTTTCACCTCTTTAGGTGGATGGTCAAGCCTTTCCACCTTTCTAAGAGGTTCGTCAAACCTTGTCATATCTTTTGGAGGTTGGTCAAACCTTTCTATATTTTAGGAGGTTAGTCAACCACCTTGTTAGAAGGAGTGAACTCAAGAGACAATTTCATGTGGTCATTGAAAACACACGAATGCATGCCAAAACAATAACCAAAATCATCAATTTAAATTTTTAATCACAAATCAATTAGCATAATGGTGAGTAAGGGTCGAATACACAGAGAAATAGGGAAGTTTTTAGCTATTCTTCAAATTCGATCAAATCGGATGAGGAGTTCAGGTGAGAACTAAGGACTTAAGTATATTTGGAAAGAAGACTCCAAGACGAATCACCGGAATAAAAAATTTCTCGATTTGGATAAGTATTCGTGGAAAAGTCAAAGAGTGAAATCTAGGTAGAAAAATTAATCGCGAAGAGAGAAAACAGAGAAATTTAGTAAAATTTGAGTAATATCTGACTCAAAATCAAAATCTAATGTTATAAGAAGAAATATTAGGGCAAAAACACATTATCTATCTCAAAATCGCGCTTGAAATGATCTAATTTATTGTCGGATCATGGAATTTCATTCCGTGTTTTGAAAAATGAAAATCCGGTTTTCAAGAGGCGAATTCTCCCGATTCTCTCAACAAAGTCTCACTTTCAAACACTCCTTGAACGCAACAATGGGTCTAGAAGAAGATAAAAGTAAGATATTTAAGGATTGAGATGTCTAAATAGCTCAATTTCTCAAAACATCCGAGAATGCTCTTTCTGTTGAAGAACATGGGTATTAATAGGGTAAATTTGGGCATGACCGTTCGATTTGGCTCTATGTTTTCAATCAACGGCTCATATGAAACGCTTGGATGCAAATTGACATGATTAAGTCTTGTCTATTCAAAGATGGAGCACATAGATTTCAGCACGTCATATGTGAAGAAGAAGCATCGCGTAACGCCTACCATTTGATCTTCATCCAATGCATGAGATGTCGCCACGTGTCCACAGGAGTCCTTTGGGGGCGATTTAATCTCAGCCGTAATAACTCCTTTGATGAACGACTGAGATTAAAATGTTTAAAAGATGAATCATTGCCCAATTAGATGCCGCCGTGTACCCCTGACTTCAGTGAAGATCGAGGACTTCCATTAGGTTCATGAATCGGATGCTTCTCGTAACACCACATCACCTGCACATAAAAAGAAAGAAAAATAGTCCCACATGGCAAAAATGAAGGAAACAATTATGTATAAATGTAGCACGGTCTTACTGGGTTAGCTTATATCCATGAATGGATGCTTAACCCACTAATGACATGTGCACACACACACGTGCGCCACGTGGCATGTGTGTACACTGCCACACAAGCACTCCATACACATCATCTCCATGTCCGTGCACAATAAAACAATACTTTTTTAATGTTTTAAATAAAAAGATATTCAAAAAAAATTCAAAGAAATTCAAATAAATTCATAAAAATTCTAGAAAATCCTTAAAAATTAGAAAAATTCATCACTTAAAAAATATAACTCCAGTTTAATCCAAATATTTCTTTTTGATTAACAAAACTTAAATAAATTAAGATTCTAAAATTTAATAAATAACCAGAGAATACATTTTTATTTAAAACAATACACTCATTTCTTTTAGAAAATCAAACTAGAAAAATTAATGTGTGTGTATAAAAATAATTTCTCTTATTATTTAACATTGAAACCTAATTATAATCTCAAATATAAAATGAAAATAATCTAATCTCAAATATCTCTTTTTAATTATTTATGATTATCCCTAAAATAGTGCGGTTTGAGATTATAACTTAAATTTTCATAGAATGATAGATATGCACTAAAAATATGATAACATGCATAAGAATCAAAAAAATTTTATGCCTTAATTTTTATTAATAATCATATAATTATATGTATAGATTACATGTTATCACCAACCTATTCTACCTTTTTAGGAGATTAGTCACTCCCTTTCTTTTGGAAGTCGATGATGGTCAAAGTGATTCTTGACAAGTGAAAGGTCATCAAAGGCATTCTTGAAGGGTCAAAGAGGTCAAATTTCTTCCATTTTATTTAATATTAATTAATGTAGATTTTTATTTTTTTAGGAAGAATCCATATTTATATGAGAGAGAGGTAAGCCCACCTCTCTTAAGGAAGTGGTAAGGTTACCACCTATTAGAAAGTGGTCAACCCACTCCCTTAGGATGTGGTTGTAGGGCCTAAATCCTTAGGAGGGACTCTCCTACCTCCTTAGGAGGTGGTTATGGCCGTGGCTTCTAGATTTAATCTCCAACATTCATTTGGTGGCACTCAAAAAGACTAAATCTCCACCATTAATTCGAAAGAATCTTCTTCTTCCTTTTTTGTTGATTTTTGGCTTTCTCTTAGCATTAGGCTACCATAAGGAAAAGGAGAGGCTTAGGCCCAAGCTTGACATTTTTTTCGGTGTTCAAGTTTGTTGTCGAGGCAAGATCAAGTGAAGGATTGAGATTGTAACAAGTCTAGTATCACCCGACCTAGGACTAGCATCAAACACAAGGTTTGTGTGAGGATTTGGATATGATTTTCCATTGTAATCCCTTCCATGGATTCTATAAACCCTCTTTCTCTTTTTATATTTTATATTTGTTATATTTTCTTCAAACAGTCTCTCATCTTTACCCGATTTTTTTATTACCTGATTTCCCAATTTTTACCATTCTTCATCATCTTCCATTCTATCATTCTCACCTCTCCATTCCATCAATCCATTCTCAATATTTATATCATTATCTCTCATATAATATAAATATATATATATATATATATATATATATATATTTTTCATTCATACTATATTCCATTTCTTCATCCTTCCAACTTTCTCCAAAATCCCTTCTATCGTTGTTTTTCCCTATAATAGTATCTTTACTCCCTAAAAGTACTAATCTCATTACCTAGGCTCCTTGAGGATTCAAACCTTAATTTAACATTATAAAAATTGAGGAATGATATTTTATTTTCATGAAATATACTCAAAACGACAATTAAAAATACTACAAAATGGGAAGACTTGAGTAGTATCTCTTCATTAGCATTGAGTTCATAACTTATCGCTCTTTTATGATAATTTTAGTATTCTTTGGCACTATATGGATTGAAATCACCCAAGACCTGTCTAAAGTTGCATAAGTGATATTGAACTTAAAGCCATTTAAAAATCTCATTCTTCAAAAATTTCTAGCAGGTGGGGATTAATACGCCTTAGGTTTGCTCTAGAGGGTCTGGATCCTTTTTCTTTAAATATCTATGGTATTATCCATTGTCCACCTTATACCTGCCCTATTCTCCTTTAAAATATGCATTAACCTGTTCTTTTGACCATCATTAAGGCATGATAAGATTATTATCGGTAATGTCTCGTTGGGCCCTAGAAAGACATATTTTATGGATGAGTTAACTATATATCACGGGTAAGAGTGGACTAGAAGATTCTTCTAATTTTTCTAATTGGTCTACCCTAAAAATTTCTAGGAAATTGTCCCTTAACTCATAAACATCCATGATACCCACTTCTTCATGACTAGAAGTAGGCTATTTCATTAACCTAGAAATATTAAGTTATACACTCTCTTTCCCTACTCTTAAAACTACTAACCGTTTCTCCCAATCAATTATGGCTCATGAAGCACCAGACGTCTCCTTAAGATAATAGGTGCTCTACTCAAGTTATTGGGTACCTTCATTTCCACTACAATACAATCTCTTGGGAAGACACATTTTTATACTCTTAACATAGCATCCCCTAATATCCCGAATTTTTGTTTAATTAGGCCATAAGAAAGTTGTAATTCTAAGATGGGTTCTACCTTCTCAAATTTAAACTTATCATAGAAGGGTTTTTGTAGAAGATTCACACTTGCACTTGAATCCAAAAAAGACCTAGAAAATTTCATTCCACTAATATTTCATATAGTCAAAGTTGCGCTTGATCTTCCTAGGAATTTCATTCAATATTTTATAACAAATATTTTTGGACAACTTCATTATTTTTCTTACCTATGAGGTATACATAGCTCTATAACATTCTTAGAAAACTATTTAATAGCTTTGTATAAATGAATATTTATGGCAGTCTCATAATGCTTCTATGATGTTGTTACTATGACCTATAGGTTTAGAGGGTTTACAAGCTTTGGAGACAAGAATTGTAGGTTGGAAAGTATCATTTTTGGGCTCTTGCTCATTCACATTTTTTCTGATTGTACCTCTTCTTCCCCTATGTTTCCTTCTCTACTTACTCCCTACTTCCCAAGAATTTCATGCTTCCAATCAAATGTTTTCCATTTTTTCCCCTATCCTTCACTATTTTTTTCCCATTCCTCAATTTAATCCTAGCATAAACACCTTCATTATCTTCATAAAAAAGGTGAATATATATTGAGAGGATTTATAGAAGGTCGAGTTGGACGTCGACCTTTTCTAGAGGTTACTCTTCTTATTTACCTTTCAAGGTTTCCATGATGGAGCCAATTTGATTTAGCTTCTCTATATTGAGTTGTTCTATCTCTCTAGCCATGTAGTCCATCTTTGCGTTCATGTTGCGCATGCCCTTTGTGAATGACTCCATCATACCATGCATAACTATAATGTGGACATCAAATCATCTATCTAATCCAACTCATATGATGAACATAACTAACTTATGACCATCAGTGTGAAGTCATCACGAATAGATAGTGGGTGCTTTATGGAGAAAGAGTTCACTTAATTGATCCATATGAATCCCTAAATAGTATTATACTTAATTTTCAATCAGAGTCATTCATGTTAGGGTAATGTATATGATTCTTTGACTTGAGACACTAATAACATGCAATTTCATGCATTAATATCATGTATTTTATGGACTTTTCTCTTAAAATATAATCATAAATGCATGTTATTATGATTAAAAATGATTAAGATGATAATTTTCATGTTTAAGAGCATATTCTTGATTTTTCATAAATTAATAAAATTTTCTAAGCATTTAAATGACATTGATTCTGCATCTAAAAGATATCTATCTTGCGCGCCTAACCTGTCATAAAATATTTACATTAATTCATGGTTAGACACTCCATGGTGTTGACACTTCCTAGTGAGGTCTCTAAGTCGCTCCCCAAGCTTCGTGAAAGGTTTCACTCGTGCCTTGGGTAAACTCACGGATGGCTTTCCAAACAAAGGTGGTTTTCCCTATGGAATAATATTTTCTAAGAAATTCTTCCTCCATTTCGGTCCAACTAGTGAATTTTTTCCCTAATTTTAAGAACCAATCTTTGGCTTGGTCTCTAAGTGTAGCAGGAAAGAATTTCATCTTCATTATGCCGGCGGGGACGTTCTGAATATGATTGATTTCACATACTTCGCTAAGTTCATCTACGTGTCTATACAGGCCCTCATAAGGTTTACCATGGAAGATAGGAAGCATACTCATAACATGTGAATAAATTCTAAAATTTTGTACCTCAATTTAGGGGTGTGTGAATTCAGGGAGAGAGGTCTTTGGAGGACGGGCCTGACGTAGTCACTAAGGCATTTCCTTGCATTTCCCTCATCATTTCGAGCCATTTCTATGGGTTCTACGGTGGAAGATGTCTCGGTAGTGTCAAGGGATTGCAAGGATCGTTCAAAGAGATCTATTTGTAAAGGATTATTCCATAATCTCCAAGTGGTATGTCGTCTCATGAACGGGTGGAGCATATATTTATAAACATAAATAAGAATAATTATAAATTATTCAATAATGACAAGCGATCGTACCTAAGAGTCGGTATCCGTGAGAGTGAAATGATCTGAGTTGATGAAAAGATAGATCGTAATCCTTAGAAAAGGGGCAAAAATCACTAGATCTTATCAAATTAAGGATCTCAAAGATTTATTTCTAATTTCGATCACTCGGTGTAAGATCGATGTGAGTTAATTTCAAGAAATTAAAAGGAAAATCTGAGTTGACCAAGTCAAAATTGACTTAAACTCCCAAAATTACGCCTTAACGCAAATTTGATGAAATGATCGATCGTAATCCTTAGAAAAGGGGCAAAAATCACTAGATCTTATCAAATTAAGGATCTCAAAGATTTATTTCTAATTTGGATCACTCGGTGTACGATCGATGTGAGTTAATTTCAAGAAATTAAAAGGAAAATCTGAGTTGACCAAGTCAAAATTGACTTAAACTCCCAAAATTACGCCTTAATTCCTCCTCAGCGGCGCCATTTGAAGAAATGAAACTGCGAGGTCATTGAAAACATACGGTCACGTGTCAACAATTAATCCAAACTCACCAATTTTATAAAATTAATACGAATTGAATAGCATAGTGGTGAATAAGGGTCGAACCCACAGAGAAATAAGGGATTTTTTAGGTATCTTTGAAATTCAATCAAATCGGATGATGAAATGTGGTGAGATATTAGGGAAATTAATATTTTTTTTGGAAATTAAGACTCAAAGGCGATTCCATGGAATTAAAAATCACTAAAATTAGATCAAGATTCGCAGAGAAATCAATGAGTGAATGAGATAGAAATTTTTGAATTTGAAAATCGCAAAAAACTGAAATTGAAATTGAAATTGACTAAAATTACGATTGAAAATTAAAATATAAAGCTATATGATAGAAGATTAGAATGAAACTCGATCTCTAACCCAAGATTGTGCTCGAATTGATCCAATTACTTACCAGATCAAAGGCTTTTTATTTCTGAATTCAAAAAATAATTGTTGATGTTCAAGAGCCAATTTCTTCCTCTTCTCTCAATAAAATCTCACTTTCACGTACTCCGTGGAGGTGGAGATTGATCTAGAAGTGATTGGAAGCAAGAGATTCAAGGGATTTGGTGTAAAAATAGTTCGATTACTCGAATTACCCAATAATGATTTATAATGTCAAAGAACATCTTAATTTATAGGGCAAATTGGCCTAACCGTCAGATGAATCGTTTGATCTTCGATCAATGGCCTTGATGAAATGTAGGAGTGCAAATCTTTATGGTTAAGTCGTGGCAGTTGGATCACAGATGAACCGTTGAGATTTCGCGACGTCGCGTGCGTTATAAGTAACGCATCAAACACTCACCATTTGATCTTGACTGGATGCTCCATATGCGTTTCATCAGATTTTAATCTCAGCCATTATAACTCCTTAGATCGATGGATGAGATTAAATTTCTTTAAAAAGGATTAGTCGACAAATAGAATTTGCCTTGCGTACCCCCTTGTTGTAAGTGAAGATCATTGGTCTTCATTAATCACGTGAATCGGACGCTCCTCGTGCTGTCACGTCACCTGCACGCATTTAAAAAAAACAAAGTCTCACATGACAAAAATCAAGAAAAATGTGCATGTATATAAGATAAGTGCACGTGAGAGAGATAGGAATATCCTGAAAAGGAAGCATATCTCTCTCCGCACACGCGCACGCACAGACGTGCACACATGCTCACACGTGATAAGAATATAAAATGTAGTTATAACCACCCATGGATTGCTCATATTTAACGTTATTAAACTCTTGAACACACCATCCCTTCTACCATCTCATAACTTGATGTTTGTAGAATATTAGTGAATCAAAAAGATTATTCTACATGACTTTTGCCTTTTTTTATTTTCAGGAATTATACAAGAGGAAGAGTAGCAAGATCCTCCAAAATGGAAGGTTTAAAAGGCATAATGGGCTGTCCAAAGCAAGAAAATGTGAGCTTAGTCAAAGAAAATGTGAGTCTAGCCAAAGGGGAGACTCAAGAGATTTAAAGTGAGAAAGCTCTCTCTTAGAGGGCTCCTCTTCTTCCTCTTTTTCGGCTTCTTCTTCTTGCTCCTCGAGCATTCTATCTTTTTAGGTTTTCTTCTTAGAAAGTTTTTCAGCCGCCGGCGTCTTTCTCCTTCGAGAAGATGTAATAGAAATGATATGTTTTTTTAGTTGTATTATCTTTTCTTCACATTTTGGGAATGATCTCCTCCCTAATCTTCGTCTCTATCTCTCCAACTCTCTAACTCTCTTATGTTCTCTCTCAATCCTTCCACTGCTGTTCAATCCCTCTGCAATTCCCTCTTTCCTTTTGTACTGATTATTCCAAAGGAGGGCCTTTGGGTCTCTACGTTTCTGTCCTCTTCTCCACTCATCTCGGCACTCTTCACGCCTATCCAGTTCTCCCTCTTTCTTGCTTTCTCTCTCTCTCTCTCTCTCTCTCTCTCCCTCTCACGCTTCAGCGCTATATTGATCGCTCTCTCTCTTGCATTTCATTGGCAACCTAAATCTCTACCTCTATTTCTTAATCCGTTCTCCAGCCTTATTTCTCTGCGATGTCCCTCCGTCTTCCTTGAAATGAATTCTTCAGTCTCGCTGAAATGATATCTCCATCTCTCTCTTGATTCTCGTTCTTCCCTTTGCTTTGACTGCTTGCATTTCCTCTCATTTTCTCCTTTCCATCTTCCATTGTACTTCTCTCCCTCTCGATCACTTGTTTGTGCTCTCACCCCTGCTCAACCTCTCTCGCACTCTCTCTCACATTCTCGTTCGATCGTTCTCTCTCACATTCTTTTTTTCCTCTCTCGATCTTCCTATCTCCTTTGTTCTCTCCCGCTCACGGTTATCAAAGCATACCTTCCATCTGGTTTGAACCATGAACCGGTTCACACGACAAAAATGGTACGTGGAGGTTAAGTGACTCGCGTAACTCGTGTAACGACCGCCAACTCAGCTTATCAACGTGGACCAATCGCAAAATGACAGCACAAGCGTCTTCACGCCTAATTAAACGCATCATTTCCTCCTAATGTTCTAACGGTCTTCTCCTACCTTCCTCATCTCTATATAAACCCCAATTATGTAATAACAAACATGGAATAGAAACTTCAAGAAACACATTGTGATTCTCAGTCTCTCACGATCTCTCTTTTCTCTCGATCTTTTTTTCTTTCTCTCTTCAGTCTTTCGAATTTTTTAAGAACAAAAGATTCCTTATGTTCTTTCATGGTATCAGAGCCAAAAAGCTACACAGCATTAATCAAGAAATGGGGGAACTGATCGGAAAGCTGCCTATCGATACAACATGTTCACAGCATATCGCTACGGCTGACATTAATCCCTCAGGTTTGACTGTCTCTCTTAAACTCACTAGAGACAATTTTCTTCTATGGCGCACATAGATCTTGCATGTTCTTGTTGCCTATGAGGTAATGGATCATATAGAAGAAGATCCTCCAGAAATGTCCATTTTGAATCAAGATGGACAGAGCAGTATGAATCCAGCTTATAAAATCTGGTTTAAAACCAATAAGGTAGTGTTGGCCATTATAAATTCATCACTCACAGAGTTCACCATGCCAATTGTGGTTGGTAAAGAAACCGCAAAAGATGCGTGGGACGCAATTATCCAAAACCTTTGCACGAAATCGCAAGCAAGAATTATGGAGCTCCAAACAAAACTGCATAATCTGCGAAAAAGCTCAATGACAGTTGAGACATAGTACAAACTGTCAGAACTCTTGGAGATGAACTCAAAGCCAATGGCAGAAACATCAACATGCATGACCTTTCCTTCGCACTGCTAAGAGGATTAGATCAACAATATAATGCATTTTATGCATCAACAAGTCAACTCCTTCATACATTGACATTTGATGATGTCGTGGAAAATCTTGTCACCTTTGATTCACACCTTGCCAGACAGAGCAACGATCATAATGCAGGTGAGTTCCCTCCATCTGCTAATTTGACTCAGGTTAACAAACAAGATCAAAGAAATACTCGAGGAGGGAGAAACAATCGTGGTAGAGGCCACGGACAGAAAAAACTGTGCCTCGATGCCAACTCTGCTTCAAACAGGGACACACGGTAGTCAATTTTTTTGAAATATTTAATAAAGACTTCCAGCAACCGAACTACAGAGAGTTTGTTCTTGGAAAACAATCAAGAAACACACATCCACAGGCTAATCTCACAAACACAGGCCCTTCTCGAGGAAATCAAAATGCCTAGTATCCAGACAGTGGCTCAACTCATCACGTCACAAATGATCCACATAATATTAAAACTCCAGTCATCTACTCCGGACCCGATCAACTATATGTCGGTAATGGACAAGGTTTGCATATTTCATCTACTGGTTCATCATTACTTTAGTCAAATTCTTCCCATTTCAAGCTAAATAACATTCTCCATGTTCCTTCAATAACTAAGAACTTACTGTCAATTCATAAATTCACATCAGATAATAATGTATATGTGGAGTTTCATCCTAACTTTTGTGTGGTGAAGGATATACAGACTCATCAACCGTTAGTTAAAGGGGAGCATAAGGATGGACTTTACCTTCTTCACTTTCTACGAAATTTCTCATCATATGTAGGAGAAAAGGCATCCCCTGACACATGGCACCATCGACTTGGTCATCCTCACTTCCGGGTTCTACAAAACATTTTGAATAAATTTGGCCTTCCAGTCACACATAAAATGACACACTATCACTGTGATGCCTGCAGAACTTCAAATCTCATAAACTTCCTTTTAGCATCTCTGTTCATAAATCTACCAAACCTCTAGAACTAATTCACTCAGACGTCTGGGGTCCAGCACCCATTCTCTCTCATTTCGGCTTCTCTTACTATGTGGTTTTCATAGATGATTTTTCCAAATACACATAGCTTTTTCCTCTACGAAAAAAAAGTGGTGTTATCTACCTTTATTGAATTTTGAATTAAGGTGGAAAAACAGTTTTCAGCCAAAATTCTCTCGTTCCAATCCGATTGGGGAGGAGAATTTCAGGCCTTAACCACTTACCTAAAGGAGAATGGCATTCATCACAGAATTTCCTTCCCTTACACACCTGAAGAAAATGGGACTGCTGAAAGAAAACACAGACATCTTATTGAAACAGCATTAACCTTACTCAAAAATGCCTCTCTACCTAAAAAATTTGGGGATGAGGCAGTCTCTACTTCCACTTTTCTCATTAACGAATGACCACACAAATCTTGCAAAACAAGTCACTGATGGATCGCTTTCGTGCGTCGTTAAATCACAAAAATGCCGGTCAAACAAAATTTATAAAACCGAACTCACAAAGATAAGATATAAAGTCAAGTAATGTGTAAGTATCGGGTCGATCCACAAAGAGCAGGGTTTACTTTAATCGCAAATTTGACTTGGTCAAACTTAGGTTTAAAAGGGGTTTTAAATAAGTAAAAATAAGAATTAATGAGTGGAAATGATGTAAATAAGCTAAATAAGAAGTTTTAAGAATTTAATTCTCGGGTTTGACAGAGAAAAGTCAAAAGTCAAAGTCAAAATGTTGACTTTGACCAACAGTAGGTGTTCTGTAAAATCAGAGAATCAAATAGAGTCAGAAGATTATGAAAATTATATATTTGAAAACTAGAGAGAAAATGGAATTTATTGATATATAATTTGTGATTTTTTGATAAGAAATGGATTTACTATGAATTATTTAAAATCAAATATCAGAAAATCCCCGAAATGAACACCTCAGAGGAAATCTTCAAATTGACTAACTAAATGAAATCCAAATCTTCCACTTTATATGTCAATAAGAACCAGAGGAATCTATAGAGACCAAAATGATCGAGTTCTGATTTTTAAATTGAAAGTAATTGACCCCGAAAAGTCAACATTTGACTTCTGATAAATGATGAACAGTCCTCGGTCAAATGTCAAATTGAAGGGTCAAATGAACTCGTAATTCAATAAATTTGCTATCCACGGAAAGCTGATGAAAATAGGAATCCAAAGAAACCAAAATCAAGTGATTTGGAATTATAATCATAGAGATATCCTATTTTCAAAATCAGCAATTTTTGGACTAAAAAAATGGAAAAATGAAAAACACTATGAACCAATTTGCAAAATTAAACTTCTAAATCTAATAAAAACTCAAATTACCTCTTGATAATCGATCGAATCTCATTACCAACCCGATTGCCGCAAGAATGGGGCCTAAATTCTCGTGGATTGAAGCGAATTTACTCGGATTCTTCATCGTGGACATTCAGAATTCAAGGGGAAAATTCGATGAAATCAAGAGATGAAATCGTGATTATCATGCTTCAATGGATGCGTCTCTACACACTTGGAAGCAGAGGATCACGAGAACTTAAGACCTTCCTCGAAATTCGCCTAATTTCTTCACGAATCGATCAAAAGTTGAAGAACAAAGGGAGAATACATGGCTTTTTAAAGGGAAAATTAGCCCAAAATCGTGGGCAATTGAAGCGGTCGTGGAAGCGATTTGCAGGGGTCGTGGGAGCGGTTCCTTGGGGCGATGTCGTGGCTTCGGGATTGGCATGGAATGAGCCCAAAATTTTGCTTCAAGAGAGCCACGATCACACCACGATCAGGCCACGATCGTGCCGCGATCGAGCCACGATCGTGGGTCGATCGTGATCTTGATCCACCATTGAACGCCTTCTGAAGATCGTGAAGGTGATTCTGCCATGAAGGAGTCACGATCGCGGCTCGATCGCACCGCGATCGCGGTTCGATCGTGCCACGATCGTGGACTTCTTCCATGCGTTTTCCCAGCCGTCCGATGGAGATCACGACTTGATGAAAATGTGACGGGCCAGAGAGTTCCACGCAGCTTCAATGGAGACCGTCGGATGGCGATCCATTGCCCGATGAAGCGTCCGCTGTCCGCAAGAGATCTGCCGCTCCATGCGACTCCACGAAGAGAAGAAGATCGCGCTTCATCGTGGCCGTTAGATCGCGATCGCGCGGTCTTCATTCGATGACGATCGGGCGATTCTCGTGACGCCACATGTCCTAAGGTAAGCCCTTAGATCACGTCCACTCTCAATATTTTCTGAAAAGTTCCATTGATGATCGCGTGGACTTGGGTCCACGCGATCATCATCGTCCCGACCACATCCGACGATTGCCCTGCCGCCACGTAGCCTGCAGAAGTGAATCGTGTGGGAACAAAGTCCCACACGAAAGAAATATTTGGAAATAACACGCTTAAATATTGAGGTGCGGTAACGCATTTGCGTTACCGCCCCCACTATCTTACCAAGGCCCACTATCACGTGGGCCCTCCATTTGCCGACCCTCTGCCACGTGGCGCCCCACAGGAGCGCCCACGTGGACCCGCGTGGACGCGTGGCCCCCTGCCACGTGGTTGCGCCCTGTGCGCCTCCTGCGCCTCGCGTGGGCCACCCACGGCTCTGCCACGTGGCCTCAGCGCCGCGTCGCACCCGTGCGGTGGTCCTGCGCGCCACGTGTCAGATTGCCGCCAGGCGCGCTCGCGACGTCAGCATCTGTAGGTAAGTAATTTCCCTCTTTCGCGATTTTAATAAAGAAAAACACTTAAAAATTCATTTAAAAATCAAATAAAAATTCAAAAAAGGCCATAAATTTTAAAAATTCATAACTTAAAATATACAACTCCTTTTTAATCCAAATTTTCTCCATTGTATCACAAATTTCTTCCTTTTTAACATCATGTCATTTAAAATATATTTTCAAAGAAGAAATCAAGATGAATTAGAATTTACTTGACTCATTTCTTACTAAATATTCTAAATCATAAATTCATCTTGAAATTATTCTTCAAAACATGCACTAAAGTCAAAATCATTAAATAAAAGAGATTAACTTCTATTCATTTAAAGTTAACAAAAGATTAATCATCTATTAAGCATGAAATTATCCCTAATTTATGCATAAATATCAACTTTAGTGAAATGACATACCAATGGAGAAAATTCCTAAAAGTATGATAACATGCATCATATTCTCATAAAATAAGCATGAATATGAGTTAATTAGGATAATAATTTAAGTTATAAATGCATGTTATCAGTCACCATATGAAGTCCTCTTCAACATCTTGTCCGATTACAACTTATTACGGACATTTGGTTGTCTTTGTGATGTAGGATAATTCAAATTAGGATGAGATGACGATGATGAAAATAGTTAAAAAGATAATCCTACAGATAATTAAGCGATTTATGAAATGATATCACTGTTATGTAGATGACTAAATCAGTGGAAAAAGCAGAGTAAGACAGTTTATAAATGTGATGACAAATAGAGAGTATATTATGACAGATGAGAGTTATATGAATATGAATATAAATATGAGAGAGAGAAATAGGGTGATAGAATAATAGGATGATGAGTGGGAAGTAGATAATAATGGGTATAATGAGAGGGACGAAGTGAGGATATTACGTTATATAATGTAGAGTAGGGGATGAAGGAGAGAAGGATAGAAAACGATAGAAAAGAGTGAAGGTTTTAGATAGAGAAATGGAGCCAATGATGGACTTATAAATCTTAGGCAAACTATTAGCCACTGTGGATGGAATAGAGGGTGAATACCTGATTTCGGCGAGGAAGGATGCTCCTGAACTCGTCGAATGATAACAGATTTCCTCCAGATAAGGCCTCTGACAGCAGTGGTTGAAAACGACAGAATGGGAGGGAGAGAAGAATAGGGGGGTAGAACTCGGCGATGAGATGATGCGGGACGGAATGATGGAGATGCGGGGTGAGCGTGAACACACGGGTAACCAAAGGGAACCAAGAACAACTTTCATTCAATAATAATCTTTGTGTTTCTTACAGATTTTGGTTTTATAAGAATTCAGAAAGAGAATTTATGCTGAAGAGTCGCGTCGCGTCGGTTATTTTCCGCACGTGGTTGACAGTTGGTCCGGACAAACGAAATTATTTCTTGCACTTTTGTCGTTATGTTCGTCGGGTCGTCGTGGCGTCGTGGAATGACTACGTGGCTGCGGGGTATCCGAAAAACACTTTCCTTTATGCTAAGGATGTCGCGGGTGCAGTTTCTGGAATTCGTGTCTTTGTGGTCGTAATAGAGTTGTGTTCCTCGTATTCCATTTCCTTGGTCAACGCCCAATTTCTTGTTGGCGATGACAGCCTGTTGATTGGGCAGTTTCCCGATAGCTTGAGGAAGAGGGGACCGTGTTGGTGTCGTCGGGGAAGCTTCTACTGTCTTCTCTTCATCATCGTCTTCTGAATCTACTTTTGGTCCGCTTCAGGTAGGTAAGTCTTCAGCTGGCAGTAAGCAGACAGGCAGCAGGCGAGAGTAAACGAAGACGGTGATTTGATGAGGATTAATGATCTCGACTTGTCAGAATTTGATGTGGCCGCAAGATGACGTTGAGATCTTTAGTCGGTGGCGAAGAACTGTGGTTAGTTGGAGCTATCCACTGGAGTCGGTATCGTCTCTGATGATAGTGGCCTTCTCGAAGGAATCTTTAGTAAGTTTTGTGTAGGCCTTCTCGTTGCGATGCTCTGTAGAGGGTAGATCGGGGTATAGTGGCTTCAAGGAGGATCTTTGACCAGAATAATAAATGGGAAGATATTCTTCTTATTTTCCTCTTCAGTAACCGTGGATGCCTTGATGGTCTTCACTTGTAAAGCTTCAGTTTCCTTTAAAAGTCTTGGTGATGTTGCTTCATGCGGTTAAATGCATGATGATAGTCATGCAAAGGAATTGTCTTGAAGTATACTAAGAAGGTAAATTCCTCCTTTAGATCTCTCCTACAATTTCTATCTATAGGTGGGCTTTCAATGAAAGAAGGGATATTTCACAAAAGTGTTCCTATTGGTGTTTCTTGAAATCATTATTCACAACTATACAAGGTACCTATGACATGGTGGTTGTGGTTTAGACAATAGGGAACCTATATCAAAGGTAAAAAAGGTGGTTGACTTGGTCTTCAAAGAGTTCTAGGCATCTAAGGATAAAAGTTTATTCCTTTTGACCAAGCCAATCATTAGATCAGTTGATGAATGGAAGAGGAGGGAAATTAATCCCCATTGGATCTACACTCTCTTTTATAGGTTTAGAGAGGTCTTCTTTACTCACTTCATGGATAGTGAGCTTTTCAAATTGTTGGGTGAGGAAGAGGATGGCCTGCTGATGTAGTTGAGGATGGGTTCTCTTTCTCAATGCATACCTTGGTTCTATCGGAATTCTTGTGTTCAGTTCATGGGAGAATTCTCCATCACTTTGATATCCCCATCTCCAACCTTACTCACCTCATAAACTGACCACACGATCAGAACAATTTATCTTCCTTGGTTACAGTAGTATTCATATTGGGTATAGATGCTTATCTCTCTCTACCAACAGACTCTATATTTCTCAAAATGTGATCTTTGAAGAATCCATTTTTCCATATTCTCATACTTTCAATCCTTTTCAAAACAAATCTACAGGAATTCTTGGATCTTCTCCAACAATTTCAAAAATTTCTCCTAGTATCATGACGCCATCTGTTCAAGACTCTTTAATTACTATATCTTCCCCAACAACCAATCCTACCTCTTCTGATCAAGCTCCTCTTACTCCTTCTCCTGATCAAGCTCCTCTTACTCCTTCTCCTGATCAAGCTCCTCTTACTTCTTCTCCTCAGTCCACTGACTCTGACATAAATATTATAGATCAGTCGTCATCTGATCTCATTTCACCTAATAGTACTCCTCCTTTAAAAACAAAATCTCTCACTGAGATCTACTCCCAAACTCAGCCAGTCACGCATCATCCCCTACCTGAGTGTTTCTCACTAACATTAACATTCCCTGTGAACCAGTATCCTTCTCACATGCCATCAAAGATGCTCAATGGCTACAAGCAATGAAGACGAAATTCACAGCCCTCCAACACAATCAGACATGGAATTTAGTTCCTCGATCATCATTCATGAATGTCATCAATTGTAAGTAGATTTTTAAATTAAAACATAAATTTGATGGGTCTATTGAACACCACAAAGCTCGGTTGGTAGCCAAAGGTTTCAAACAAGAAGATGGGTTTGATTATGATGAAATCTTCAGCCCAGTTGTTAAAATTATCATTGTTCGTATTTTATTGTCTTTAGCTATTGGTCAAAAATGGTTTATTCACCAACTAGATGTTTCAAATGCATTCTTACATGGTGAGTTAAGAGAACTCATCTTTATGGAACAGCCACCAGGTTTTGTGAATAAAAATCTCCCTCATCATGTATGTCAATTGAAGAAATCCTTATATGGTCTTAAACAAGCACCTCGGGCATGGTTTTAAAAACTATCTACCTATTTACTCTATCTCGGATTTTCGGCGTCCAAAATAGAAACCTCCTTGTTTTTCAAATACCATAATAAAATTCCTATTTTTTTCTTGATTTATGTTGATGACATTTTGCTTATAAGTCCAGATTCCACTGGAATTAGAAGACTTATTGACTCCCTCAGCTCAACCTTCTCAATGCGCGATTTAGGTCCCGCCAATTTTTTTCTTGGCATTGAATTTATTTCTACACCAGATGGTTACTTTCTCTCTCAGTCCAAGTATATTCTATCTATTCTTCAGAAAGCCCATATGGACAAGGCCAAACCTACGTCTAATCCTTATTTGTTTTCTAAACTTTCTAACTCAACTAAATTTAATGATTCCACTCTCTATCGAAGCATTATCGGGGCACTTCAATATCTTACCATTACTAGACCTGATATATCCTTCTCTATTAACAAAGCTTGTCAGGTAATGCATTCCCCCACAATCTCTGATTGGACGGATGTAAAACACTTACCTCGCTATCTAAAACATACCATCTCGGACGGTCTTTTTTATTCGCGTAACTCATAAATATCTTTATAATTGTTTAGTGATGCAGATTTGGCCAGTTGTCCCACTGATCATCAGTATACAAGCAGTTATCTCGTCTATCTTGGCAAAAATTTGATTTCCTAGCGATGTCAAAAAGCGAGAGGATAGTATCTCGCTCAAGTGCGAGGCCGAATACAAAGCAGTGGCCAATGCCACTACGGAATTTATTTGGATCAAATCGCTACTTCAAGAACTACAAATTCCTCTACAACGCTCGCCCATTCTATGGTGTGATAATATCGGTGCAACTTATCTTGCCGCCAATCCGGTCTTTCACGCCCGGACGAAACACATTAAAATTGACTACCATTTCGTTTGGGAACATGTCAAACTAAAGAATCTGCGCATCGGCTATCTGGCTACCAAAGATCAGACGGCGGACATTCTGACCAAAGCTCTTCCCAAGCATCGCTTCCTCTCTCTCATGTCCAAGCTGCACCTTCTTCCCACCTTGGACTGTGGGGGAATGTCAAAGCATACCTTCCATCCGGTTCAAACCGCGAACTGGTTCACACGACAAAACGGTTCGTGGAGGTTAAGTGACTCGCGTAACTCGTGTAACAACTGCCAACTCAGCTTATCAACGTGGACCAATCGCAGAATGACAGCACAAGCGTCTTCACGCCTAATTAAACGCATCATTTCCTCCTAATGTTCTAACGGTCTTCTCCTACCTTCCTCGTCTCTATATAAACCCCAATTATGTAATAACAAACATGGAATAGAAACTTCAAGAAACGCATTGTGATTCTCAGTCTCTCACGATCTCTCTTTTCTCTCGATCTCTTTTTCTTTCTCTCTTCAGTCTTCGATTTGTTAAGAACAGAAGATTCCTTCTGTTCATTCAACTGTTAGTTCTCTCTTCCTCGTCCAATCAGTCCTAGTCGCGCCTCCTCTAATGCATTCTATTTCTCTCTTATTCATCTCTCTTGATTTCTTCTCCCTCTCCAAATTCCTCCCTTCTCTTACTCTCTTGAAATTTTGACCCTTTCTTTCTCAATCACCGTCTCACTCGCTACCTCTCCCCTCTCTATCAATCTTTTCTGCTTCTACTTCTTACTCTCTCCCAACAACCAATCCTACCTCTTCTGATCAAGCTCCTCTTACTCCTTCTCCTGATCAAGCTCCTCTTACTCCTTCTCCTGATCAAGCTCCTCTTACTTCTTCTCCTCAGTCCACTGACTCTGACATAAATATTATAGATCAGTCGTCATCTGATCTCATTTCACCTAATAGTACTCCTCCTTTAAAAACAAAATCTCTCACTGAGATCTACTCCCAAACTCAGCCAGTCACGCATCATCCCCTACCTGAGTGTTTCTCACTAACATTAACATTCCTGTGAACCAGTATCCTTCTCACATGCCATCAAAGATGCTCAATGGCTACAAGCAATGAAGACGAAATTCACAGCCCTCCAACACAATCAGACATGGAATTTAGTTCCTCGATCATCATTCATGAATGTCATCAATTGTAAGTAGATTTTTAAATTAAAACATAAATTTGATGGGTCTATTGAACACCACAAAGCTCGGTTGGTAGCCAAAGGTTTCAAACAAGAAGATGGGTTTGATTATGATGAAATCTTCAGCCCAGTTGTTAAAATTATCATTGTTCGTATTTTATTGTCTTTAGCTATTGGTCAAAAATGGTTTATTCACCAACTAGATGTTTCAAATGCATTCTTACATGGTGAGTTAAGAGAACTCATCTTTTATGGAACAGCCACCAGGTTTTTGTGAATAAAAAAATCTCCCCTCATCATGTATGTCAATTGAAGAAATCCTTATATGGTCTTAAACAAGCACCTCGGGCATGGTTTTTAAAAACTATCTACCTATTTACTCTATCTCGGATTTTTCGAGCGTCCAAAATAGAAACCTCCTTGTTTTTTTCAAATACCATAATAAAATTCCTATTTTTCTTGATTTATGTTGATGACATTTTGCTTATAAGTCCAGATTCCACTGGAATTAGAAGACTTATTGACTCCCTCAGCTCAACCTTCTCAATGCGCGATTTAGGTCCCGCCAATTTTTTCTTGGCATTGAATTTATTTCTACACCCAGATGGTTACTTTCTCTCTCAGTCCAAGTATATTCTATCTATTCTTCGAGAAAGCCCATATGGACAAGGCCAAACCTACGTCTAATCCTTATTTGTTTTCTAAACTTTCTAACTCAACTAAATTTAATGATTCCACTCTCTATCGAAGCATTATCGGGGCACTTCAATATCTTACCATTACTAGACCTGATATATCCTTCTCTATTAACAAAGCTTGTCAGGTAATGCATTCCCCCACAATCTCTGATTGGACGGATGTAAAACACTTACCTCGCTATCTAAAACATACCATCTCGGACGGTCTTTTTTATTCGCGTAACTCATAAATATCTTTATAATTGTTTAGTGATGCAGATTTGGCCAGTTGTCCCACTGATCATCAGTATACAAGCAGTTATCTCGTCTATCTTGGCAAAAATTTGATTTCCTAGCGATGTCAAAAGCAGAGGATAGTATCTCGCTCAAGTACTGAGGCCGAATACAAAGCAGTGGCCAATGCCACTACGGAATTTATTTGGATCAAATCGCTACTTCAAGAACTACAAATTCCTCTACAACGCTCGCCCATTCTATGGTGTGATAATATCGGTGCAACTTATCTTGCCGCCAATCCGGTCTTTCACGCCCGGACGAAACACATTAAAATTGACTACCATTTCGTTTGGGAACATGTCAAACTAAAGAATCTGCGCATCGGCTATCTGGCTACCAAAGATCAGACGGCGGACATTCTGACCAAAGCTCTTCCCAAGCATCGCTTCCTCTCTCTCATGTCCAAGCTGCACCTTCTTCCCACCTTGGACTGTGGGGGAATGTCAAAGCATACCTTCCATCCGGTTCAAACCGCGAACTGGTTCACACGACAAAACGGTTCGTGGAGGTTAAGTGACTCGCGTAACTCGTGTAACAACTGCCAACTCAGCTTATCAACGTGGACCAATCGCAGAATGACAGCACAAGCGTCTTCACGCCTAATTAAACGCATCATTTCCTCCTAATGTTCTAACGGTCTTCTCCTACCTTCCTCGTCTCTATATAAACCCCAATTATGTAATAACAAACATGGAATAGAAACTTCAAGAAACGCATTGTGATTCTCAGTCTCTCACGATCTCTCTTTTCTCTCGATCTCTTTTTCTTTCTCTCTTCGATCTTGATTTGTTAAGAACAGAAGATTCCTTCTGTTCATTCAACTCGTTAGTTCTCTCTTCCTCGTCCAATCAGTCCTAGTCGCGCCTCCTCTAATGCATTCTATTTCTCTCTTATTCATCTCTCTTGATTTCTTCTCCCTCTCCAAATTCCTCCCTTCTCTTACTCTCTTGAAATTTTTGACCCTTTCTTTCTCAATCACCGTCTCACTCGCTACCTCTCCCTCTCTATCAATCTTTTCTGCTTCTACTTCTTACTCTCTCCCAACAACCAATCCTACCTCTTCCGATCAAGCTCCTCTTACTCCTTCTCCCGATCAAGCTCCTCTTACTCCTTCTCCTGATCAAGCTCCTCTTACTTCTTCTCCTCAGTCCCACTGACTCTCGACATAAATATTATAGATCAGTCGTCATCTGATCTCATTTCACCTAATAGTACTCCTCCTTTAAAAACAAAATCTCTCACTGAGATCTACTCCCAAACTCAGCCAGTCACGCATCATCCCCTACCTGAGTGTTTCTCACTAACATTAACATTCCCTGTGAACCAGTATCCTTCTCACATGCCATCAAAGATGCTCAATGGCTACAAGCAATGAAGACGAAATTCACAGCCCTCCAACACAATCAGACATGGAATTTAGTTCCTCGATCATCATTCATGAATGTCATCAATTGTAAGTAGATTTTTTTAAATTAAAAACATAAATTTGATGGGTCTATTGAACACCACAAAGCTCGGTTGGTAGCCAAAGGTTTCAAACAAGAAGATGGGTTTTGATTATGATGAAATCTTTCAGCCCAGCTTGTTAAAATTATCATTGTTCGTATTTTTATTGTCTTTAGCTATTGGTCAAAAAAATGGTTTATTCACCAACTAGATGTTTCAAATGCATTCTTACATGGTGAGTTAAGAGAACTCATCTTTATGGAACAGCCACCAGGTTTTGTGAATAAAAAAATCTCCCCTCATCATGTATGTCAATTGAAGAAATCCTTATATGGTCTTAAACAAGCACCTCGGGCATGGTTTTTAAAACTATCTACCTATTTACTCTATCTCGGATTTTCGGCCTCCAAAATAGAAACCTCCTTGTTTTTCAAATACCATAATCAAATTCCTATTTTTTTCTTGATTTATGTTGATGACATTTTGCTTATAAGTCCAGATTCCACTGGAATTAGAAGACTTATTGACTCCCTCAGCTCAACTTTCTCAATGCGCGATTTAGGTCCCGCCAATTTTTTTCTTGGCATTGAATTTATTTCTACACCAGATGGTTACTTTCTCTCTCAGTCCAAGTATATTCTATCTATTCTTCAGAAAGCCCATATGGACAAGGCCAAACCTACGTCTAATCCTTATTTGTTTTCTAAACTTTCTAACTCAACTAAATTTAATGATTCCACTCTCTATCGAAGCATTGTCGGGGCACTTCAATATCTTACCATTACTAGACCTGATATATCCTTCTCTATTAACAAAGCTTGTCAGGTAATGCATTCCCCCACAATCTCTCGATTGGACGGATGTAAAAACACTTACCTCGCTATCTAAAACATACCATCTCGGACGGTCTTTTTATTCGCGTAACTCATAAATATCTTTATAATTGTTTAGTGATGCAGATTTGGCCGCTTGTCCCACCGATCATCAGTATACAAGCAGTTATCTCGTCTATCTTGGCAAAAATTTGATTTCTAGCGATGTCAAAAAGCGGAGGATAGTATCTCGCTCAAGTACCGAGGCCGAATACAAAGCAGTGGCCAATGCCACTACGGAATTTATTTGGATCAAATCGCTACTTCAAGAACTACAAATTCCTCTACAACGCTCGCCCATTCTATGGTGTGATAATATCGGTGCAACTTATCTTGCCGCCAATCCGGTCTTTCACGCCCTGGACTGAAACACATTAAAATTGACTACCATTTCGTTTGGGAACATGTCAAACTAAAGAATCTGCAGCATCGGCTATCTGGCTACCAAAGATCGGACGGCGGACATTCTCGACCAAAGCTCTTCCCAAGCATCGCTTCCTCTCTCTCATGTCCAAGCTGCACCTTCTTCCCACCTTGGACTGTGGGGGAATGTCAAAAGCATACCTTCCATCTGGTTCAAACCGCGCACTGGTTCACACGACAAAACGGTTCGTGGAGGTTAAGTGACTCGCGTAACTCGTGTAACGACTGCCAACTCAGCTTATCAACGTGGACCAATCGCAGAATGACAGCACAAGCGTCTTCACGCCTAATTAAACGCATCATTTCCTCCTAATGTTTCTAACGGTCTTCTCCTACCTTCCTCGTCTCTATATAAACCCCAATTATGTAATAACAAACATGGAATAGAAACTTCAAGAAACGCATTGTGATTCTCAGTCTCTCACGATCTCTCTTTTCTCTCGATCTCTTTTTCTTTCTCTCTTGATCTTTCGATTTGTTAAGAACAGAAGATTCCTTCTGTTCATTCAACTGTTAGTTCTCTCTTCCTCGTCCAATCGGTCCTAGTCGCGCCTCCTCTAATGCATTCTATTTCTCTCTTATTCATCTCTCTTGATTTCTTCTCCCTCTCCAAATTCCTCCCTTCTCTTACTCTCTTGAAATTTTGACCCTTTCTTTCTCAATCACCGTCTCACTCGCTACCTCTCCCCTCTCTATCAATCTTTTCTGCTTCTACTTCTTACTCTCTCCGATTTCATCGCTCTAAATCTCTTCCTCATGCTCATATGTTCACTCTCTCCTTCCTCTCTCACGCTCTCTACTTCGCCCTCCTTTCACTTTCTCTCTCCTAATATTTTCGTATCTCGCAATCTCGCTTTCGCGATCTCGTTCATCCCTCTCGCGCTTCCTCTTTCTCCCTCTTAATTTCGCTTTCTCTCTCTCTCCTAATATTTTCCTCTCTCACATTTCTCTCACTTCTTCGTAGATCTTGCATGTTTTTCCTTCTGCGATTTCGTTCTCTCTCCTTTCACTCTTCTTTCCTCTTACAGCCATTCACACTCTCTTTGGCCTCTTCCTTCCTTCACTTCCGCTAATCCCTCTCTCTCTCTCTATTATTACCTACTATTTCTTTCTCGTATACGCTTAATTCTCTCGTCCTCATTCAGGCAATCTCACTTCCAGCTCTCTCTCTCTATGTTCTTCCGCAAAGTCTCTCTCTCACGCCCACACTCCCTCTCTTTTACCTCCTTTACTCACCTCGCACTGGTTTTCTAGTCTTCGCTCTCTCTCTAACTCTCTCTCTCACTCTCTCCAATTTCACCTTGCGCTGATTAATCTCTCGCTAGTCACTCTCTTCCCTCACACACACTCTCACGTTTGCCCCTTTCTATTCATCTATTTTCTCACTCTTTCTCTCTACTTTATTTTCCCCAAAAAGGTCTCCTCTCTAGCTCTCTATTTTTTTGTTCTCTCCATTTCTCTCTCTCTCTCTTACCACCTTTCTCCCCCGATTTCCCAACCTCTCAACTCATTCTCTCTCTTTTTCTTCTCCCTCTTGCTTCCTTTCTTTTTCCACGGTTTAGATTTCCTTAATTATTCCTTCCATTACTTTTTGTACTCTGAATTTAGGATTCTTGCATCTATAGGTTTAATTAAATCATCATCAATCCATTAAAATCCCTCTCTCTCACGATCAACTTGGAGAGTTGACCACCAAACCTTCACCATTACTCTCATCTTAACTCCTATTATTGATACTGTCGTGCCCTAGAATCCTTGTGGATTGATGATAACATGCATATTTAACTTAAATTCTTATCTTATTTAACTAATATTCATGCTTATTTGATGTAATTATGATGCATGTTATCATAGTTTTGTGAATCTTCTCCATTGGTATGCATTTTACAAAAGTCCATATTTTTGTATTATTTAGGGTTAATTATGTGTTTTATTGATGTTTGATCTTTTGCAAGGTTAAATAATTAGAAATTAACAACTTTCCTTGATTTATTTTGACTTTAGTAGATGATTAAAAGAATAAATTTCAACAAAAGAATGATGGGATAAAGCAAAATAGAATTCTAAAGAGTTGATTTAAGATTATTTTGAATTCACCCTATTTTCTTGCTTGAATTTATATTTTAGGTGGTATGATATTAAAGATGAACAAATTTGTGATCCGATGGAGAAAATTTGAGTAAAAAAGGAGTTATATAAACAAAGATATGAATTTCTGAATTTTATAGAATTTTTCTAGATTTTATTTTGATTTTTCAATTATTTTTCGGATTTAATTCCTTATTAAAAATCGCAAAAAGGGTTTATATTTTTGCGCGAGATCCACGAAGCTGACGTGGTGCGGCGCACACATGTGGCAGTGCCACCCGGACACATGCAGGCGCCTGCATGGCGCTATGAGACAAGTGGGCTCGCATTTGATGGGCCCACGGGTATAGTGGGCCCAGGTTAGATAGGGGGGCGTACTAGGCCCATGCGGGCGATGCAATGGCTTAAGGAGCCCCTACCTTTTATACCCGATGCCTTCCATTAATCTCCTCTGTGTGGGACTAATCTGATTCTCAGGTTTCGCTGGACATGTGGCAACGTGGGAAGCATCGAATGCGATCGCGTCAATTGAGGCACGTTAATCGGGTGGACTCAAGTCCACCCGATCACAATCAAAGCACTTGCGTATTGGTGAATCGTCGATCGCCTAAGTGACATCGGACGGTCGCGATTTAATCACGCACTCGACTAATCGTAGATCGACACGTGGCTGCTCAAGGGGACGCTGATAAAGATTGGACGGGCGATAATCAAGGAGGAGTGGGATCGTGGCCCACTGATTTCATGAAATCTCAGCCATTCAAAGCCTCTTGAGTGAATCGGACAAACCACGTTTATCGCGATTATTTTCTATAAATAGATGTTCTTCCTCCTTATAAAAAACAACTTTCGATTGAATCGTGAAGAAATGAAGAGATTTTGGAACAAATCTTAAGTTCTTCATGATCCCCCTGCATTCTAGACTCAATTGCAATCATATTGAGGCAGGATTGATCATGAATCGTTGCGAGAATCGATCGGAATCACCACTTGAACGTCGAAACCACGTCGAAGAAGAAACCAAATAAATACACTTCAATCAATGCAAGTTGAAGCCCAATCTTTGCATCAATCGGGTTTTTAGTGTGATTCCCTCATAATTCTTGCAATTTATGTAGTTTAGATTAGATTTAGATAGGTAATTAGAGTTTAGAAACTAGGATTTTCATCTTTTCGCCCAAATTTGAGTGCAGATTTTTGTTGATTTTCAAATAAGGATTTCTCCTTGATCTTATGTCTAAATCATTTGATTTTGGTTTCATTGGATTCCTTGTTTCATCACCTTTCCGTGGATATCTGCGTAAAATTTCATCAACATTTGACCCTTCAATTTGTCATTTGACCAACGACTATTCATTTTCAATCCAAATTTGGGAGTTGACTTGTAGGGGCCAATTACTCTTAAATACAAAGTGAAATTTGAAAATTTTGGTCTCTTTGGAATCCTCTAATCATTAGCTTTCTATTCATATGCGAATTGAAAGATTTGTATATCATTTGGTTAGTCAATTTTATGATTTTGAGCGAGGTGTTCATTTTGGGATTTTTTTTATTATTAATTTTCAATAAATCATAGTAAATCCCATTCTTCTCTAAAAATCACATATTTTATATCAAAATTTTCTATTTTCTCTCTAGTTTCTGATATTTTACCACCTTTTTCTTCACTAATTTTACACAAAGCCAACGTTTGGTCAAAGTCAATGCTTTGACCTTGACTTTTGACTTTTCTTTGTCAAATCATTTTCTTAAAGTCTTAAAATATATTCTCTGATATATTCATATCATTTCCATTAATTATACATCACTTTCATTTCTTAAAAATCCTAATTAGACCTAAGTTTGACCAAGTCAACTCTTCAATCAAAATCAACTGTGTTCTCTGTGGATCGACCCAATCTTTTCACTATACTTGATTTCATATTTTTAGTCATTGTGAGTTCGGAATTATAAATTTTGTTTGACCAATGATTGTGTGTTTTTCAACGACCGCATAAATCGTTTCGTCAATCGACCTAGGAAACTATACGCCTTTATTACTTTCCATCCAGTCTTAGTTTTCCATGAGTATAAATAGTATGTTTGTCGGGCTAAGATAAAAAATGACTCTGGGCTCAACAACACGCACACAAGTGTACACCTAGACTGGATGTGGCATGTGGCATGTCCATATGCCGCCATGTGGTGGCACACTTTTTCGTTCGCGCCAAAGTCACCTGCCATGTAAGAACGCGATATATATATTTTTAATGAATTTAATTCAATTCAATCGATTTTAACTTCAGGAAATATCTGGAAAAACATTAAAAAACTCTAAAAATTAGAAATTTCATATCTTTTGAAATATAACTCCAAATTAATCCAAATTTGTTTCATTGGATCACAAATTAAATTATCTATCATTCTAAAAAGTCAAATATTATAAATAACAAGAGGATACATTTCTATTTCAAAAATACACTCATTCTTTTTAGATTTTAAAACTCATAAAATATATATGAGTGAATAAAAGTGATTTCTCTTATTATTTAGCATTAAAAACTAATTATAATCTCAAGTAAAGATGGGGATAATTTTAATCTTTAAAATATTCTTCTTAATTTATCATAATTAACCCTAAATTAATGTATTTTGATATTGTAATGACTGTTTCATAAAATGATAGATAAACATCCAAAAATATGATAACATGCATTAGAATAGAATGTTTGTATGCCTTAATTTGCATTAATATTGATATATTATCAGGTTTAATTTGCATGTTATCAGTGGGAGGAAGAGATCCTCCCTTCCTTCCCTCTCTTCCTCCTTCTCTTCCGTCCTCACCGTTTCCGTCATCTTCCTCCTCTCCCTCTCGTGCGGAAATTTCCATGCCATTTCTCTCCCTTCTCCCTCTCCCTTCAATGTTTCTCACTCTCTCTCTCCTTTTGATTCGTGCTCTCTCACGCATGAGCGGGAGGAAGAGAGAGAGTCTCTTCTCCCCCTCTCGCACCTCCCTCTTTCTCTTCCATGATTTTCTCCATCACCATGTCTTCCTTGTTTGTGTTCCTCGCCATTGCAAGAGAGAGGAGAGAGGAGAGAGCTGAGGGGAATTTAATATAATTTTTTTGTGCTCCAGCAAAGTTTGATTGGCCTGGAGCAAGTTGATTGGCGCAATTTGAGGAGAGAGAAAATTAAATCAATAAACTAGATTCATCTAAATTAAAATCTTGATATCTGATGATCTCAATCGAGTTAGGGGCTGAAATTTTGTGGGCATGATCGTCGTTTCAAGTTCTACGAATATTCTAGGGCTGATTTAAGTTTTGAGACGAAAAAGATTAGGGTTCTCAATGTTTATTGTGTGCCTCTACCATTGGCTATCCAGAAGGAAAGAAGGCAGGAATTGATGGAACATCATTTTTAATGAGTTTCTTCTCTTTTCTTTTTATTCATCGTGTTGGATGCAAGATGCCAAGTCTAGGCAAAGTGTATGGGCTCCTAAAGGTATGTTTTGATAGGTAAAGTTATAAGGATTTTTAAGTCATAATCAAGACACGATCATACATCCATAAGATGTCTTTGGTGTTTCAAGTTAAAGGACCACATACACAACTGTGATATGAATCAGCCTGATTGAAAGTTATTTATAATTATCATTCAAGGATTCATACGAATCAAGTCAGTGAACTCTTTCTCCAAAGAGCACCCACTATCTATCCTTAGTGTCTCTGCACCGATGGCTACAAGATTAGTCATACTCATCATATGAGTTAGATCAAATAGTGCTATTCTTTTCGGATAATTCGATGTCCCTCTCGAATATCCCACAAACAAGAATGCTTAGAACATATGTTTCAGGACTAGTGATCACTATATTATCATATCATGATAATTCACTTAGTCATTGTACATGATCATGGACTTCATTGCAAACATTAGACAAGAATGACAATGAAGAAATTTCATTTTAATAAACATAAATGAGATACATGGAAGTGTGATTGGTTTATAGGCCACATAATATCCATCAGTACATCTACATCTATTTCATTTTCTCCCTATTTCATTTCAAGGAAGCGAGAGAGAGTCGGTAACTCTCTCTATGTTCTCTCCCTCTTTATTTCATTTCTATTGGAAGAGGAATGTCTCTCTCCCTCCATTTCGAGGAAGAAGCGAAAGAGCATTCCCCCCTCCCTTGTTTCATTACCTTGGAAAATAGAAAATGGAGAGGTAGCTTTGTATATTCTCTCACATACTAGTACTTTTTCTCTTTTTAGTTTCTCCTCCCTCTATTTTCTCTTAAATTATTTAGCACTATCTCTCATAATTTCATCACTTACCCCACCTTTCATCTTGTTGGATTGTGGGGGATCAAAGGTGGAGGTAAAAACCCTATGAGACGCCTACAAATACCCCATTTTCTCTCATTTTCATTGTTCTTGGACTTGTAAAATCAAATCATGAGCAAAAACTTGTTTTTTTACCCAATTAATTATTGTTTCCCATATTTCCATTTTTTGGTGCAAATTTGTGCCAAATTTTTGTTTATCGCCCTTGAAACGCATGAAGATTTAATCTCCTGAACATCAAATTCCAAGTTAGAAAAATTCGTCTTCATGTTTTCAATGTTTATTGAGGGTTCTATTTAGAAGTAGAAGTAGATTTTGGTGAGTTTTTCTGATTTTTCGCGATTCTCTCACACAAAAGTGATGATCTCCTTTCTTCAATTTCTAACACATTTTAATCCTATTGATCATCATTTGATGCGTTGAATTCTTTATTTCTCTTTCTTATAAATCCTTTTTCTCCCTTAATTTCCCATCTCATGTCTCCAATATGAATAAAGTTGATTGAATATATGTGAATCATTGTCATCAAAGGAACTCCTATGGAATTCACTCATATTAAACATTGTACTTGATTAGTTTCATTTTACAAAAGAAGTAGTATTTATTGATGCATGAAATGTGTGCTATAATATAAGCTTCAATGACCATTTCATACTCTCTAGACACCATCAATGAAGATTCTAGTGTGCATCAAAGGAGCTCTATTCCTTGGCAAAAAGTTGAGAGCATTTTTTTTAGAGAGGAGTGGTTTAGTTGGCTGATAGGAAAATGCTATCCTTAGATTCCATGTCACAAAGTGTTGATAAATGTAGTCCTTTATGATAGAAGTTCTTGCATCATCGCTATCATAGACGTCTAGAACCATATTACCCCTAGATATGGTCTTCCACATCAAAGTGGAATATGCTGAGCATGGAGTGAAGCTATAAGAAGTAAGAAGATACTCTAGAAGTTTCTAAACAACTTCTCAACCAATTCACCATGGAGTTCAAGATCTCTATTTGATGGTGAGATTGTGCTTGGTGAACCTTCAAAAAGAGATGAGCTCAGATGGAGTGTACTCAAACAACTAGGGAGAAGGTATTGATGTATTAAATCCCAAAATTTTGAGAGGAGCCTCTAGAAAATTAAGAGGAATATATGAACAGAATTGGAACCACCAGGTTTATACTTTGATAACATGCTAATTAAACATAAAAATACATGATTGTTAATACAAATTAAGGTGTAAATCATTCCATCTAATGCATGCTATCATATTTTTTAGTGTTTATCTATCATTCTATGAAAAAGTTATTATAATCTCAAAAATGTATTAATTTAGGGTTAATTATGATGAATTAAGGATAAATATTTTCATAACCCATCTTTACTTGAGATTATAACTAGTTTTTAAGGTTAAATAATAAGAGAAATCATTTTATATACAGTCATATTTTTTTCTAAGTTTTTAAAATTTTAAAAAATGAGTGTATTTTTTGAAATAGAATTGTAATATCTTGTTATTTATTAATTTTGACTGTTTGGAATGATAGATAATTCAATTTCTAATCCAATGAAACAAATTTGGATTAATTTGGAGTTATATTTTGAAATATATGAATTTTGCGAGATTTTTCAGAATTTTTATGAATTTAAAATTGATTTATTTAATTTAAAATCGATTTTATAAGTGCGCAGGTGACGTGGCGCAATCTGGAGTGTCCATTTGCACGTTTAATCATGATCGTTGATCGTCACTTAAAGGCAGGGGTACGTGGCGCAATCTCATTCACAAGCAAATCATTTTAAAATGATTTAATCTCAGTGTTGATCTGAGGAGTTATAACGGTTGAGATTAAAACCGACGAAACGCATTTGGAGCGTCCGATCGAGATCAAAAGGCGGCGATTCAATGCGTTATAACACGCGCGACGTGGCATCATCTCGGCACTCCATTAGAGATCCAACGGCCACGACTTAATCATAACGATTCACAATCATGCGTTTCATCAGAGCCGTTGATCGAAGATTAAATGCCTGATTGGATGGTTACGCCCAATTCGCCCTATAAATTGAGATGTTCTTCGACATTATAAAGCATTCCAAGGCAATTTGAGTAATCAAACTATTTAGACATTCCCTTGAATCTCTTACTTCCAATTGCTTCTAGACTCATTTCTGTGTCCACGGAGTCGTTGAAAGTGAGATTTTGTTGAGAGAATAGAAAGAAATCAGTGCTTGAACATCAACGATCGTGTTTTCGAATTCGGAATGAAAAGCCTTGAATCCGGCGAATAATTGGATCAATGCAAGCGTAATCTTGGGTTAAGGATCGTGTTTCATCCTAATCTTCCTTTGAATAGCTTTAGATTTCAATTTCAAAGAGTAATTTGAGTCAATTTAAATTTCAATTTTAGTTTTTCATGATTTTATTTTTCATAAATTTCTCTCTTGTTCATTCGATGATTTCTCCACGAATCTTGATCCAAATTCATTGATTTTTGATTCCGTGAATTCATCTTTGAGTCTTCTTTCCAAAAATATCAAAATCCCTAATTTCTATCCAAATTTCACAGTCTGATTCGATTGAATTTTAAAAGATCCCTCGAAATTACCTTAATTCTCTATGGATTTGACACTTATTCACCACTATACTCCTTACTTCGTGATTATTTGATAAAATTGGTGAGTTTGGTAATTATTTTGACTCTTGACCGTGTGTTTTCAACGGCCTCGCGGTCTTGATTCATCATACTTCAATGTGAAAACTCATTTTTATGACACTATATTGGCATCACGAGGAGTGGACATAAGCTCTTACCTGTCTTGGTCCACTAGGGCTTCAAGTTAAATCGTTGAAAACAACTTACCAGCCACATACAAAGAAAAGGTATGGAAGGTATAATACAGGTGGTCATAAGAAGTAGAATTAGAGATGGAATGTTGAGTGCATGAACATATAACTTTACGTAAAGCAATAAGAAGGTAACGTCATTGGGGATAGAAGTGAGTAGTACATTTTTCGACAAAGAAGAGGAATCATTAGGGGACACCATGGATGGTGATAGAAGTGGTAATGCAATCAGTCATGCATGAAGTGGAGAGATCATCATAGATTAGTAAGCAACAACCTCAATGAGGATAGTTTAGTCTAAAAGAGGGGAATGGAGGAAAATGGTTTCATGAGAAAAAATAGGCAAAGAAGGGAAATTGGGAGCACTCGCAAGGCAGGTAACATTACAATCACCAGGAAGATAGACACTACAACATTGGTGTTCACGAGTAGCCGAACAACACTCCCTTAAGAGCAAAAGAAGCAAGTTTAGATAAAGAAGTATGATCAAAGGCAAAAGAACATGGAAAGGTGAGGAAAAGTTCAAGCGCATCGTCAATGCATTTTCAATTGTTGAAATGTTGAGTGATGCTTTCCCCTATGAAGAAACCCTTGAATGATTTCATAAAGTTCTATAAAATAAACTAGGAAAGTCCATCTCTAATTCTGTGAAACGTTTTTGGTGTAATTTTAATTGTTATTTAAGCTAATGTTAAAATCATTCATTATCTCATGCATCAGAAACTTCAAATTCAAGTCTACAAACCTTTGATTCACCTTCAACTCCACCTTGACCTAATTTGACTTGGATTTGACTTAGGTCAAAATATGACAAACTAGAGTAGAAAATCTTTGACATCTATGTTTGACTTCTGCTGACTTCATCAAATTGACTTTCTAAATTGTAGTTATTGGCCAGAGCAATCTAAAAACTTTGGCAATCAAACATTCTTTCACAAATCTGATTCACATATTCTTATGGAGTAAGAACCCTAGCATGCCTATGACTCATCAAAATGGGTATCACAGTGATGTAGCCTGCTGATATTATAAAGCTACTATTTCTTCTTAGAAACTTGTAATCTGCTGTGTATTCAAGATTTACTCAGAATAACAAAGATAAAACGGTCAAAACAACAGAATAATTCTCCGAGAGTCTCGTTTACTTACAAAGAATAATAATACATACAGTGCTGTCATCTACGTATAGCCTTCTACTGATACGGCCTGCCGTAGTACCCAGCCGGTGGTGGAGCATAAGGGCCTGGCACTGCGTATGGCGGGTGTTGTTGCTGCTGCTGCTGCTGCTGCGGTATTGTCGCCTGCTGCTGCTGCTGCTGCTGCTGTTGCTGCTGCTGTGGTACCGTCTGATGATGCTGACCAGCCATTGCCGTATTGTAGTACGGCCCACGCCACCCAGGATAGGCTGGCTGCCCGTATTCCCCACCTGGCCCCCCTGCAGTATAATATGTCGGCCTTGGCTGCTGCTGTGGTGGATATGCTGGATTGTAGGCAGACGGACGTGGTGGGGGAACCGGGTCGGGCTGGAGCAAGTAAGGATGGTTTGGTGGCGGCGCCGCTGAGGAGGGATATCCATAGGCGTTGGACGAAGACTGTGTTTCAGAGAAGCTCAAACTAGCCATCTTCTTTTGCATGGTTTCCACCATCTCTGTGCACTGGAGTGCTCTGGTCATAACAAAGTCATTGGCTTGTTGTTTCACGTTCATTATTGCATCTTGAAGGGTGACATAGAACTTGAGCCCCTCGTTTATGTTGTCCTTGATCTCCCTGAATTTTGCCACTGCAGAGGCGATCTGTTGGTAGGCTTTTTCCCGGGCAGCTGCGACAAAGAATTTTGAGTAAAAATGTCTGTTCATTGGATATTAGCGTTATTCTTACATCTGTAATCCTCAAGATTGAAGACAGCGGCGAACTCGTCATTTTGGGCCTGGGAGGAAACACGAAGTCAGTTAACTTCTTTTGAAAGGCAAAAGAAAAGTAGATAAGAGAAACAATTACATGGATTAGGAACAGAATCTGCTCTTGAGCGTCAATATTTTGGGCAATTTCTTCACAAATTTCGTCATACTTTGAAATCTCCTTCTTGAAGAGGTCCTCATTGGAGCCCGTGCTTGACATGAGTTTCGGCAGTATATCATCCTTGAAGGACAGAAAATATGCAAACAGTCATCAAAGAATGTAGCGAATATTTTGAAAGAAAAAATAAAGAAACTTGTTTTACCTTTCTCTTCATCTCCTTGAGCATGTCTTCAAGGCCAGCTCTCTGCGTGCTAAGTGCTTCAAGTTGCCTCTGAATAGAAAAGGAATAAAATATCAGGGAAAACGTTTTACGATAAGATAATTACAGCAATATCTGCCATAAAAACGAAATTTTGCACCTCGGAAGAAGAGACATTCAGCCTTTCTCAATGATAGAACTCTATTTAAAAGAACATTTATTTACCAGGCTCTGCTTAAGAGCTCCAACAATTGCATCTTCATTTCCGTCCAGAGACATGAATGGTCTTGATAAACTGGGAAGAGCAGATTCTATCTGAAAAGCAAAGTAATCTGTGTGAGATAAATATCAAGCAGCAGCGATTGGGCCAAACCAGGACAATCTGATGGTCATTGAGATCATGATGATGGAGAAGAGACCAAGGTAATCTCCTCTCTCTTAATATCTCTCACCCTTCTTTCCCTCTCTCCTACTCTCCCTCACCCCCTCCACTCTCTCCCTCATTCTCCCTCCTCTTATTCCCTCTTCCTCCTATTCTCTTCCTCTCTCTTTCACATTAGTATCAATAACAATTATACTCACAATCAATATTCTCCAGCAATCAGCAATAGATTGTAACAGAATCAGGAATGGATCAGTCTTAACCAATCCCCAAAGCCTAATAAATATGATTATCAAAAGTGGTAAATGTCAAAGTGTTGAAATAAACTCACAGGTCGGAAGTTGAGAATTGCCAGAAGGCCAGAATTATCCTTAATAGCACGCTCAATTCTAGCATCACTATCTGTGGCTTGTTTAATGTTCAATGCAAACTTGTTCAACCTATCCTGCAAATTCTTCGTAAGAGTGGTAGACTGAGGTCTCGTCCACTGACTTCCAAATTGGACCCTAAACTGTGTGTCTTCTCTCTCCTCTTTCCTCAGCATCTCTTCAGTCTGGACCAACAGCTCCTCACTAACTCTTTTCAAATCGCTCAGCTGCTTCAGTTCACCATCTAGACCCGCAGGTCCGCCAACAACTTGCACAGCCTCAACATCTTCCTTAATATCCAGTGGCAGAGTAAAATTTCCCTCCAATGCACGGATAGAATCAGGCAAGTCCATCTCCTTCAGCTGAACTCTCGTAATTTCACTGCCCTGTTGCATTTTCTCCGCTTGAATTCTGATAATGCTATCAACCATTTCAGTGTACTTTGAGAGGGCTTTTGCACTGCTATCAGGAACAATGCTGGAGAATAATCTTTCCTTGCTGGCATCTAAGACATCACCCAAGTTTAAGGGCTTAACTAGAGAAGCAGCAGGGAGAGGTTGTATGGAGCCGGAAGGAGGAATACGCATCAGATAAACCCTATCATTCTCCTTCACAGCAATCTCCAAATTGCGGTTTAGATTACTCTCTAATTTGTTGACTGAATCCATAAGAGGAGTGGCAACACCTTTTGATGTCTTTTTCGCATCGGTTAGGGCGCTGATCCCGCTTTTTAGTCTTAAAATCTCTATAGCTATTTCTTCTTTCTCGTGTAAATCCAGTCCAGCTCTGTAACAGGCCTCAGCATAAAACTGGGCTGTCTTGAGTTGAACATGAGAGATCCAGGTGCGGTCAAAGTGTTGACTAAGCGGGGGTGCACTCAGAGATGTAAAGGCCTCCTCGTAGTAAATACTTACCTGAAAGCATCAAAGAGTTGATGTTGCAATCTTAAATAACTAAAAAAAAGATGGGTTACCGGTGCCTAAAGCAATTGCAGGAAACGTTTGCCAAAATTATTCATTTTTTCCATTTTCAAAGAACTTAAAAATTTTTAAATAACTCTTTTAATTAACTTAAATTTAGCACACAAAAAATTCTTCACCATCGAGAATTCACCAAGAGAGTAGATACAACATAATTTAAGATCTCACTTTCATCTATCGATTCCAATTTAAACCAGCGATAACATTTCTTGACAGGTATATCAAATCAAATTCAACACAAAAATCCAAACTAGATAGTTAAAAGTCAAAAGAGCTATTTTGGATGGATATGATAAAAAGAACTTGGAAAACTTATAAAGATGATAGGGAATGAGCCAGCCGCAAATTATTTTCAATAAAATCAAGAATATAGTCATAAATTTATTTTCATCCATAGATTTGAATTTAAGATTTCCAGACAGATATATCAAATTAAATTAAACACTGAAATCGAAACTAGATAGATAAAGGTCAAAAGCGTTTATTTGGCACTTAGAAATATGATGGAGAGATGTGTCACAAAATCCTTCAATAAAATAGAAAATCGAGAGATAAACTTATAAGTAAAAACAAAATTCACCTGCCGAGCGACCTTGGAGCAGAGACCTGGGGGCTTAGCATCACTGATCACCTTCTCAAAGAAGCATTCCTGGGCTTGAGCGAGCATGAGCCGCTCAAGCATAGCAGAACACTCGGGAGACAAATCTACGGTGGCATAAGACCCAACAGCCCCTCTAATTAACGCATTGTCACGAAGATACGCAAACGCCCCAGCCGCCGCCTGGAAAGAATTACAAGCCACTTTAATCCCTGCGGCGTTCGTCCTATCAGCCGCGAGAGCGATCTGACTGTGAGCAGCACCTAGGTTAAAAATCACAGCCGCCTTTTCCAATTGAATATTCTGTAACGATGCCTTCTTTTTCTCCTTAAATGCATCGTACCAAACAAAGCTAACAGTATTTACATGATCTCTGTCGGGGGAAATCGGGAATCGAGACTCGATCGAGCAAAGAGCGCGGTAGTAGGATTGAAATAGATCTCTGCGGACCTCAGGTACGGAATCAGACAGCTGAGAATTCTCCAGATCGGATCGCAACTTGCGGACAAACTCCAGATCGTCTTCTTGATTCTGCGCCTCGCGTTCGGAGTAGTGGGAGGCGATGTAATTTCGAAGAGGCCGGTAGAGATCGAGCGGCGACGTCTTCTTCTCGTGGAGAGCGAGCATCACGTTTGCCATTGCTGGTTCTTCTCTTCTCCTCGAAGTCAGATCCCCATTTTATAGCTGCGGGATGGGATACCGTCACCGCGTTCTCCCTCTGGCGGTGTCCTTCTGGAGGGTTGACATGGTTGAAAGACAAAGGGGAGTCATTACCATATGGAGGATATGATGTATTAAAGGATATGATGCGTATCATATCATATCATATGAAAGGATTTGATGCAAAGGGATCCTCCATGGGATAACGTTGATAACTAGATAAGTGTTGTCTTCCATCCATAGCCATGTTCCTCGGTCATGATACCAAAATTCAACACCTTGGAAGAGTTAAAGAGCATGATCATGTGGAGATCTAACCATCTTTGCAATTGATCAAGGAATCTCCGATCGAAGGATGGTGTTTTAGTTCACCAAGTTCTTTGAGTTTGGATATGGTATTGAGGACCATTTTATTTGCATCGATGGTTAGATATGGTGGACATGACATGATATCATACAGATAGATAAGTAGCATACAATCATAATCAAATCACTTCTCTTCATGGAAAATGAATAATCTGATTTTTATTGAAAACCCCGAGAGAAATAGATGAATGGCTAATTTAAGATATTTTTGATTGAATGCTAGTTGCAATTCATTTATGATATTATGAAGCTAATGTGCATGTTTGTTCCTATTATGGCTCTGATATTATATAGTAGTAGAATCTCCTCATATTCTTCATTCAAAACTCCATTTGATAGCATGTTCTTGATTTTAGGTTGATGCATATGAAAATTATGAGATTTTATAGGAGCAAGAACAAACGCAAGGTTTAGAAGAAATCAATACCCTTGTGTTGCTTGTTTAGTTCTTCAAAACTAGACAAGCCTTGTGAACATCCACTAAACATCCTATGAGTCAACAGGGTGATTGATAATGTAGATTTTTTTTATTCCAATTCTTTTAAATAATATTGCAGCAGGGATGAGCAGAGATCGAGTGGTCATTGAAGTAGAAAATTAACGTTCAAAAGAATTTCAAAATTAATTAATTTTTTATGATTTAATAGTGAGAGAGTATCAAATCAGAAATAATTTAGGTTGATTTGTGAGATAAATTTTCTCAAATAATATCATAAAAGCAATAAAAACTTTGGGAAATAGTATTTCTATAAAGTAGAAAAAAGATCTTTCCAATGAATCAAATCCAAATTACAGCTTAGGCTTAAAACAATCGAGGAATCAAAGACAAAAAATTGCAAAAGAGGAGGGAAGAACATCTATGAAATTATGCTAATATAAATTCCTAAAATGTATCTATCACTAAGTGAATAGAAACTAGAGGAAGTCTCACCCGACTAACCTTCAACTACTAAGAAATTCAACAAACTAATCACCAGGTTAAACTTTCCCATCTCATCATCTCATATATCAAGTTTAGCGTTCAAGTGGCGAAATTCTTCTAAATTTCTAATTCTTCATTTACTATGCTAAGTGTAGAATTCTCTCAATGACTCACAAGGATTGCGAGGTTCAAGAGATTCGAGTTGTCTCTTTGCATTGATCAATCAAGAAATTCAAGGATCAAGTTAATCATAAGAAAATCGTGTGTATTTTGCCAAGGATTTAGGGGTAACATTGGACTCAACATCTAAGGTCGATGAACCAGTCAGATTGCCACCACATAATCGCTCAACCAACCACATGATATGAATAAGTAATCAACATTCTATTTGATGATGAGAAAATGAACATCAAAATTTCATCATGTTACTGCCAAGATATGAATCTTCTCCTAGATATGAGTGCTCATGATGGCACCACTTCAAAAGATGGGCAAGTGCCCATTGAATTCACCAAAAGGTTGTGGATTGGGTTCGGCACAAGGCAATTGACTGAAAGCCTAATATTTTCTTCTTAAACTCATCAATGTAAGATGAATATATTGAATTTTTGGGTCGTTGGCTTAGTGTCAACTTCCTCTCCCCCCTTCGTAAACTCGAAGGTTTCTTTTCGTCGTCCTTCTTCCACTTTGAGGATTCTCCTTATTCTTCAAGGATTTTCCTCCTTCCTCCTTCTTCTGCTTAACTCGGAGGTCTCTTTAGGAGTTTTTCATCGACTCACCTCTCCTACCTCATCCCTGCTTCACGGTGACAACCATGTCGTCACTTGCAGCCAAAAACCACTTCGTCATGGCTTCAAGTCATCACTTTCATGGTGATAAGAAAATATGTCAACTCTGATATGTTTCCCACCACCTCCTCTCTTAGTTTCATTTTAATTGATCTTCATCTCCCCCTCCCATCAGCCTCTCTGCAGAAAAAAACACTATCAAAAGAAAACATTTGAGGAAAAACTCACCAGCTCTCGTTCAAGACCTCCTCCATTAATTACCGCCAAGCACCATGTAAATGGGACTCCCCACATCAACTTCATTCCATGAACATCACCACTCTATTCCTTTCTTGTACTACCCTTGAATTGCATATTCTCTCCTTTCAAACTTCTTCGAGATTTGACCATTTCTCTACACCAACAACTCACCAAAAAATGCAATCCATAAGGAAATCAGCCAATAAGCTTCCACGAAACGCCCTTTCACACTTCCTCCATAGATGGCCATTATCTTGAAACATCACCATTGGAAGGACTATTTCGGTCTTCTCTGAGGTTTGTGTGGGAAGTGATTTCCTATCGTGGAGCATGGCTGGCACGCAAGGGAGATCACCTAGTGCGCACACATGGTGCATTCTCGATGGGTACTATAGCACCCGCCGAGATGGCGCCCCATCGAGCGCAATGGCATGCGGTGAGAAGTGATGGCAAGTCTCCTGAATGAAGTTGATATGGGCTCACCGGATCATCATTGTACTTAGTCGTTGCTTCATCATGTACAATAATAGCTACTAGAGATGACACATGAACTGCCTTGAAAGATGACATACAAATATTATCGCATGGATTTACATACCATGGACATGCATGCATGCATGAAAGCCCAAAAGGAGAGAATGTGCAAGAGGGATTAGGGAACACCCCACCGCACATATGCTGATATGCATTTACATTCCCAAATGGGCCAGTTGAATGGGCCTCCCTTTTACCCATTACCCACGCACACTCTCTCTCAGTCACCAACCAGCCGCCAGCCGCACAAATTTTGTTCCCCGCAAAAGATTCCAGGGAGAATCAGCTCTGCTGCGAGGGAGTGAGAGGGTGATGGCGATCCTCTCCTCGGTCTCGAGCTTCGCCTACAGATCTCTCTCTCCTCCGAGCTCCCGCGCCCTCTCAATTCGCGCAGGATCCGCCGTCATCTCGTCTCACAGAGCCCGGTTCATCGCCAAGCGCACCGAATCCGCCTCCGTTCTACAGCTCCAGCGCCCCCTCGGTAAAACTACTCTGTTGTTCTCTCAAGATCCTTAATTTGCGATTTTTTTTCTCTTTTTCTTGAAAACTTGCTTCAGCGGAGTATATGAGTCTTCCGGCGAGTCAGTACTCTGTGCTGGACGCGGAGAGAATCGAGCGCATCGACGATAACACGTTCCGTTGCTATGTATATCGATTCAAGTTCTTCGCTTTCGAAGTTTGCCCCGTGTTGATGGTCAGAGTGGAGGAAGAACCTGGCGGTTGCTGTATTAGGCTTTTGTCCTGTAAGGTGATCTTCTCTCTTTGTTTTTTTTCGTTTTGAAGATTTGATTTTGATTTGGAAAGGGAAACAGAGTGATTTGGTACCGTTGATTTCGATTTTATTAGCTGGAGGGCTCCCCTCTCGTCGTCGCACAAAATGAAAAATTCTCCGGTACGATTCCTAACGTCTATTTCCTGGCTGAATACTCATAGATAGAGAGGGAGGGAGAGAGAGAGAGAGAGACCGTGATAACACCGAGTGTCTGTTAGAGATAAAAAGAGGGGGTGAGAGAGATAGAGAGAGACTGTAAGGGATAGGTAGAAGAGAGTAAGAGAGAGGGAGGAGAGAGAGAGTAAGACTGTAAGGGATAGGTTGAAGAGAGTAAGAGAAAGGGAGAGGGTGAGACAGTAAGAGAAAGATAGAGGGGAGAGAGAGAGAAAGAGGAAGAGAATTGCTCTAAGGAGTGAGTGAAAATGCAGCTTCCATGGAAAATCGAATAACGTGTAATGGTGGGATAGAGGATTCAGGAGCGCAGAAGCTGGTTACTGACACTACAATTGAGGTAATTTCGTCCAAATTTTGTGCAACTAATTATTGTTGTTAATCAATTTTTGGAATCTGTCAGGTCAGCATAGATGTTCCTTTTCCATTTAGGGCAATCCCCGTTGACGCGATTGAGTCAACGGGTGCCCAAGTACTGGATCGCCTTCTCAGGATCATGCTTCCTAGATTTTTGTCTCAGGTTTAACTTTTCCATCCTTTCCCTTGAGATATTCATTCGTTTCTTTTTTTAAAAAAAAAAGGTTGAAGGATTAGTTATTTTATTGGATTAGTGATTCATTTTAATGTAATCATCCAGCTGGTGAAGGATTATCAGGCGTGGGCTTCTGGTGATGTGTCCCGACTGCCGCAAGGCACTGGTGAGATCTGATCTGAGCAAGGAGAAGACAAAGTCAAGATGCGATGATCAGGCATCCAATGGTTCAGAATTGTTCAGATAATCCCGACAAGGAAACAAATAATCTTTCATTTTGTATTAATCTCTAGGCCATTTCAATTCCATATTCTTTGAATTCTATCCAGACTTGGTGGAGAGGGAGAGAGAGAGATGGAATTCTCTGCAAGATAATTGCAAGCCAGGTCAGCACGCTTCCTATGCAAGTGCTTGCAAAGTTATCAGCTGTCAATGCTCTGAATCATTTGTCCATTAAATCACAAGTTATGCTCAAAAGTGTTTCCAAAGCTGTAAATCACTCATCAGCTGAAAAAAAATGAAGAATACAGTTGATCCACCCAGAGGCTTAAACTTGGTGGCCCTTGTGACCTTGATGGAAGGGAGATCCAGCCGGAGCCATGAGACCAAGATGGCGCATGATCTTCATTCGCCGCACCCTTCTAACTGAATTATCCGGAAACTCCAAATCCTGCACAGATGTAGGATTTAAGGTTTCGGGTTTTAGAAGTGGTCTATGAAGGAAAAAGTCAGCTCACGTCGAAAATGAAGCCTTGGTTTGCGGGCCCGCTTGCCCTTTCCTTGGTGTTCCAAGTCTTCCTCAACATTACTTGAGTGGATCTTGGGATTCCACTTATCTAAGAAAAAAATCATTAGGGTTCATCGATTGGAACTTGAATTGCTCGATTGGATTACCTGAATTTTCATCCGAGTGCTCACACAGACTTCCCATCTTCCTGTGTCTCACAGCCTATCAAGAGAGGTGGGCCCACAGAATAGTTAACCAAAAATGGAAAGCCCCAATCATGACAATAAGAAGAAGCTGGTGAAGAAGATTACATGATTTAGTGCGTCTTGAAATGCTCTCGAGGAGTATTTGCTCCTCTCCTCGAAACCCTAAAAAGAATGAATTATTCAAAGACAGATGATAATGACTGGGTCAACTGTCAACGCCAAAGGGTCAACTTACATCGTCAAACTGCGCTAGATCATTGACCGGGTCAACCCAGGCACTGGAAGAACATAAAATCAATAAAATCTAAAAACTATGAGAAAAAAAATAACATGGTATGTGGTAATCAAAACTTACTATTCCCAGACGCCGTAGAGCTGGACAAGAACCAGACCTTCAAACTGATTCTCACAGCATTGAAGGATTGTTCTTCCGTCCATAACCTATTTTCAAAATTAATTAAATGCTTATTTAATGATTAATTATGAAAAATCAAAAGTAATTCGACCTCTGCTGGCCAGCATTCATGATAATTCGTCTTTGCCCAGACCACAGTGCCAGGGGGAAGATAGGAAGCGATGGCTTCGGCAGTGTGGCTGGACAGATGTCGCTCTTTATCTAACTGATCAGGAAAGCTGTACAAAATTCAAGGCAGAATGACCGTGAGATTATTCTAAAGGATCAATTGAATCAATTCCCTCCTTAGATTTCTAATATTGATCATTGAAATCAGTTGTAACTGCATCGAATATCAATTGCAAACATTTTGCTTGCTTTTCTGAAACATTTCTCCTGCCAATTAAGACTTTTTTTTTTCAAATTAAGACTGTCAATCAACTAAAATTATAAGCAAGGTCAGGGATCTGGGATAGAAATATTTGAAGACTCACCCGTTTTGGCATGCGATTTGAGAATTTGAGGATTCCGCTTGGCCTCCGTTGTCGAATCTAGTGGCGCATTGAACTGTTTCCTCTCCCTGGACAATTTCGCTGCTAGAAGAGGTTGTAACTCCGGCAAATCCCTCCTTGATATCTGTTATTTCGTGGATGAGAATCTTTATCAGTCTCAAATTGATGGACATGCGCTCGATTTTGTTTTAAAATAAAAAATCGCAATTTTGATAGCTGCCCCAAAGAAAATGATGGTAGAATCCCTGTTAAAATCCCTCATCGACGCCGAAGATTTTCTTGTAGAATACCATTATCAGTCGTAATATTTGATGCGTATGCGCAATCAAATTTGATGGACATGCGCTGAGTTTTGATTTAAAAGTTCAAAATTGTTCCACTTATCATTGTTGTCCCAGAGAAATTGGTATTAGAATTCCTCTAAAATTCCCTCCTTGACGCCCGTAATTCCGTCACCGGGAACCTTTATTAGTCACAAATTTCTCTTGGGTATGCGCTAGCTTTTGATTTATAAGTTAAAAGACTCGCAATTTGGTTCGTTGCCCCGAAGAAATTGATGCAAGATAACCCTCTAAACACGCAAGGAAAAGAAAGAGAGGACGAGAAATCAACTTCTGTTGTTTTCAATCGCGATCTAAAATCGGCGCATTTCGCATTCAATCGAGAATTCAGAGAGGTATTCGACGTCGGAAATACAAACTCAAGGAAAGAGGGGTGAGAGAGACCTGGAGAGGGGCGAGGACGGGTGACGTGGCTCCGCCGTTGGCGACAGAAGGTGGGAAGAGGGAAGGGCTCCATGGATTGCCCGAGTCCATTCATGGAGAGGAAAACTGGGAGAAGCAAACTAGTCTGACTGCGGGAGAGAGAGATTGGGGAAGGTGATGTACATATACAGAGAGGGAGAGATATTCGGGATTCGGGAACGGGATGAGAGCGACAGAGAAGAGAGCACGCGACACAAAGAGAGATGCCCAGCTCTGTGCGTGGAACGATCTTTTCAAAAGCCCAGCTCCCCGCACGCCACGGTCTGGGCCGCTCTGTGCGTGGAACGGTGGAAGGAGAAGGTCTCTCTCTCTCTCTCTCTCTCTCTCTCTTCCTCACGAACATATACTTCCAGTCTTGACGAACAGTCAAATGCATGGATTTTCTACTAATCTGTAGGCCCTATGGATTTCTTCGGGTCTCTCTCGATCTATCTCTCTGCTCCCCGTTGCGTAATCACGTCGAGGAAGCCGCAAGCACGACGCAGAGAGTTTAGAGAATGGATCGATGAAAAACCCAGGTGCTCCATTTATTTTCTTCTTCCTAATCAATGTCAGGAATGATTGGAGATGGTGATTTCGAATCTGTCTCTTGGGAGATGTATCGATGATTGTATAAACATGAACATGTCCACTCATGGATCTCTCTCTCCAACAAGAGGGCATCAAGGATCTGTGGGAAAGTCAATGGTTTTTTTTCTATTCAGTCAGGAGTCTTTGAAAGAAAAACATAGAAAACTTCTCTATCCTTGACGATCATTGTCAGGAAGGTGATCATCTTCCCATTGACAATCATTCGTTGTCCTTCAAACAAGAATCACCATATGTCTCTGTCAATTCATAGATCATAGATCCATATCAACTCATGGGTCTCTATCAAATTTCCATCTTTTGATCTTGTTCTAAGCTTCATCATGATCTTATTATGATCTGCATCACAATCTCATTTTGGATTTCATTCCAGAGTTCATATTAGTTCTGCCTTGCACCTTGGGTTCATAAGGTGCCACCTAGAATTGAGAGGTGGGTGGCTCACTAGCACCAAGGAGCATATGAGGAGATTGGAAGCCAAGGTGGTGACTGTTTCCCTTTCAGATGGCCACATGACATCTCATCTCATCATCATCTATGTTCATCCTTTGCATAGAGGCATCCCATTCTCAAGCCCCCATCACTTCGCATCGCCGCACTTTTTTTCTATACAAAGGGGCCGGCTAATTTTCATGTTTTAGAAAACCTAACATCTCATCTACACCTTTTTTCCTTGATAGAGCAACCAAGATGGGATACAAATCCCCATTTTAAACCACCCAAAGAAACATGGTGTCCAAAACTAGGTTATGAATTCTTGTTGTCCACCCGTGCCGCCGCCGCCGCCGTGACGACCGCCGCCACTCCTTGCCCCGGCCACGGTTCTTCACCTTCGTCATCGCGACGTCGCCGTCCTCAAGCCGCCGCCGCCGCCGCCTCAGGCCGCCGCCGCGCTCAGGCCACCGCCGCCGCCGCCTCAGGCCGCCGCGCGCCTCCGGACCGCCGCACCGCCATCTTCTCCAGTTCCTCCTCCTCCCGCAGGTCACCCTCCTCCCTCAAGCTCCTCCAACCTCCATCTCCACCTCCGGCGAGAGCATCTCCTCCACGGACCTTACCTTCCGCTCATCCCTTCCACCCCCACCTCCAGCCATTCCCGCTGCCCAACCTTCCCTGCATTCCAGCGATCCACCCCGTTTTCGCCTCCCCCATCAGATCCTCCACGTACCTCCTCCCTCTCCGGCAATCTTCACCGTCGTCACTCAGTCTTCCCCCGATCATCCCCTCCCCACCTTCACTGAATTCTGCGATCCGCCCTGTCACTACGCCATCAACCCCCTCCCCGCATCTGGACGCGCCCCTCCCTCTCTCTCCTTTCCCCTCCGTCGCACACGATTTTCCCACTCTCCCCACGATTTCCGGTTTCCCCACCCTTCCCGCATCAAGTCCTCTCCACGCACCGACAACCCTCTCCAACCCTGCTACCACCGGCGCTCACCCCCCTACCCGAACTACCCACTTTTCTCTCCTCCGTCCACCGCTCGGCCGCACCATCCTCTTTCCCCCCATCGCCCCATTTCCCCTTACCACGGAATTCCGTCGCTCCTGCAAGAATCCACTTCCGAATTCCTACGTTTCCTGCAAGTTCCTCTACCCCGAAATTCCCATCTCCATCAGCCGACTCGCCTCCCGACTTCCGCCCAACGCCTGCCGGAATTCCACCCCTGAGCCCCTCAAAGAAAAGACAAAACAAAAAAAAAACCCCGCGGAATTCCTCTCCAATTCCGCATTCCGCACGCCCGACTTTATTTTTCGCCTCACAAATTTCAACCGCCCCTCCCGAATTCACGAATTCAAGATTTCAACGAATTCGAGAGTTCACAACATCGGAAATCACGAATTCACGAAGCACGCCCATCCCATTTCCCGTCGTCTTCCTCCCCGTCGCCTCCTGATTATCCTCTCCCGCGAATCCACACCGCGAATCCAACTCATGAATTGCCATCTCTCCTTTTACTCGAGAATTCAAAATCGGCATCCATGAATCGTTTCCGCAGTCTCCGCCGACCTCCGTCTCATCCCGCTGATTCCCACCCGGCGCCTCGCCGAATTTAAGCCACCACAAATCGTCTTCTCCCAACCGCTGACCCTGCCGAATTCATCCTGATTCGCTGATTCCCCTTCCCAGTTGACCACCTCTTCCCCATTCCCGTGAGATCATCCTCCTCCCCCTCACCGCGCTTGTTGGTCGCCCCACAATTCGCCAGCCTCCTCTCCTCCGTCTTCCGTTGGTCCAGCTGCCCGCGATAGGAATCCTGATCGCGATAGGAATCCTGATCGCATTCTTCACTCCCTGCTGCCAATTCCTGTCCCGACAGCACTGACTCCATATCCGCCACCCCCCGTGAACTCACATCGCACCACCCCGCTGCCAGTCGCCGTCTCCACCCCGCATCCTTCCGCCCCGAATTTGCCATCCGAATTCACCCGACACCACGATTCCCCCCTTTTCCCCTTTTCCCAGACATTGGCTTGAGCTCCTCTCTCCCCTCCCCGAGAAACCCTGTCGCCCGCGCGGGGAAGCCAACTCGACGGGTCGCTCTGGTCCAAAATCTATCCGCCACCTAGATGTCTCTCCCTGCTTCCGTTGACTCAGCCCATCCGCTGGGTCAACGTGCCTCACGCGCGACCGTGACCTGCTGATACATATCGACGGGTGAGCCCACTAATTTGAGTCAGCTGGGTTAGCCCAACTGCCTCCCTCAGTGCTGCTCGTGGGTCATTCCACCCTCAACCGACGCGCGCCCAACCGTCCGGCCCTACGCGCCTTCCGTCCACCAAGTCCGAGCGCTCCTCTCAGGCGCCCTTTGCGTCCGTTTCTGGGCGCCACGACATCTGCCTCAAGATGCGCTGAGGGACCTCCCACGTCTAGTTGATCACTCATCGGATTCTCTTCTGCCGTTCGTCAGTGCCGCATCCGAACGATCTCCCTCATCCCGACCGACCGGGCACGTGCCCCGCAGGTTAGCTTCAACCCCTCATTTTAACGTTAATTACTTTTCGAAGCGTTTCCTTTACTCGTCTCCACCGCCGTCGGACGACGTAGATAGGGTAGTTCGAGTATAGGTGTGAGATTTCTGACGGGTACGTCAGGTCCGGTATTGAGCGTGGGGCCGCAGCCTTCCGGCTACTCCACGACGAGCGACTTCCACGCCTCCGGACGTGGATTGAGAGGAACTCATCCTATCCATCATCGCGAGTTTCCCCGGGTCACCTATGTTGACTCCGCTGATCGGCACGCCTGCTTGCGCCTAGGGTTAGGCTAGAGATCGTATTTAGGGTTTAGGAATTGCGTATCCGTAGGTTAGGGTTGACCGGTTATCCTTAGTCATCCTCAGATTCATTGATCAGGCACGAGGGTTTTCACCACCGCGTCCTGCATCAAATTGGTATCAAAGCGGTCGTTGGGTTCTCGCCCAACCCGGTCCTTGAGGACGCTCACTTGAGCCTCCGTAGCATAGTTAGGACATCGTACCTAGGTCATTGCATCATATAGGCACCCCTAGGTTATCATCATGGCATTCGAGACACGCTCCGCCGAGCTAGAGGAGGATCCCCAGGTTTCACGGCAACATGGCGCGTGCCCCGGAGCCACCTCCCCGCGGTTTTTCACGAGCCCCCGACGGCCCGTTAGCCCCTATGGTATCATTACGATCACCACTACCGACTACTATGATTGTCGAGATGATCCCTGAGTCGTCAGGCGACCCACGTCACGACGATGAGTCGCGACCAGTGTACCATCGTTGGCCCTCGGATGCTTATGGTCGCCACGAGACGGGCCTACCCAGTTCATTTGGATGATCGAGCCCGTTCGCTGCTTTGCACCACTATCCCACACGGCTCACCACACCGCACATTAGTCGGGCCCCTCTAGGAGTTTCATGAGCCCGGCGCCCGTGAACCGCGTGAGTGATCGTTACGATCACCGCTACCACAGCTACCACTATGTATCGGGATGAGCCTAGTCGTCGAGGCACCCCACGCCACGACGATGGACGCGACCGAGTGGACAGTCGTCAGCCCCAGGATCGAGCTCATTTGGACGACCCACCCCATCCGCCACCGCCACGACCGCGGTATGATGACCATCGACACCACGATCGTGATCGAGTCGAGGATCAGCGACACTACTCTGAGATATAGAGGTGACCCTCCCCAGAGACGATCTCGAACGGCGAGTTGCCCGTCAGTCGCCGGATCGCAATGCTTATCATCGCGACTATCCGCGTGCGCGAGACTACACTGCGCACCCGAGGCGCACGTTACGATCGTCGTCACGATCAGGAGCGTTATCCGTCATAGGCGTTACCGAGTCCTCCCCACCGCGACATTGGTGACTGACTCGCAGCGACCGATACGACGATCGGGATAGGCGACACGAGGATCATAGTGCCCGCATACTCGCAGAAGGTATGCGCACCTTTGATCTAGTCTTTTATGGCTCTCGAGGGCCTAGAGACTATATCGATTTGGAGTCGGTATGAACTCCTACTTTCCGATACTATCGCATGGATGACGACCTCTGTGTTGAGTACGCCGAGGCACGAGACTTGGCGGACACGCCAAGATCTTTTTGGGAGGATGAGCGTCATGCGGCTTATCGGCGAGGACAACCCATCACTGCTCATGGATGAGATATGGCTCAACGCATGAGGGCAAGTATGTTCCTCGAGACTATGAGTCTACGTCATTCCCAGGGACGGGGCACGATGCACTGTCAGGGGCACATGGAGCATATGGTGCAACTCACCGATGACTTCAATTTTTCTCCATCTCAGCCTCTTACGAGGGTCGCTCCTACGCGATCTAGTCCGAGCCACCTCGGCTTCACGATACGATCTAGCATCTGGGAATGGACGGACTACACCCGAGATGTCGATAGCGTCGGCACCATCCCGAGGCGACCACCACTGCGGAGCGCACCTCACCGGATGACAGACTTGTCCCAAGTCCACACCACTTGTTTCAAGTGTTTGGGCGAGGACATTGGACGAGCGGTGTCCTTTGTGGAACCTCCTTGCGAGGTCAAGGAACCCGACCGTGGCTCCCATGAGGGATGACGTTCCCTCGGGCGACAATGTCTATCTCGGCCCGATGAGGCCGAGGCGAGGCGAGTGCGATGACCTCTGAGCTGATTGATCACACCCTGATCGGGCCAGCCACTCCCGCGGCAGTCGAGGCCCCGCTCCAGCCAGCACCACGAGCGAGCACACCGATGAGGGGACATGATCAGCGTTGCTATTCGAGATCACTAGTGGATGTGATCCTACCACCCCGATTGTCGTCGGCCATCATTTGACCGACGACGCATCTTCGGTGGCGCACCATCACTTATGCGCCTACCATGGACTATCCCGTCCATTATCTCGAGACCGCGACATGCGGTTCACTAGTCACTGCGGAGGACTTTTATGAGCTTGCTGGGACTGAGCCCCACATTTTCTAGTGAGTTATCATCCTCGAGTGATGATCGGATCGGCGACGTCAATCGTGGCGTGGAGGATACGACTTTGGTCATCGGCCAGCGCGAGGCTGAGTCATTTGGGACATGATGCTTACTACGCGTCGAGTGCACCTACCACCCTCTTCCGACCATACCTCGGCGTGAGCCCCGTCGAGATTGCACATGGCTTAGCACCCCGCAAGCCTTTAGACATAGTTCCCTCGACCATCATGTTAGAGTTTCTAGGGTCGGAGTCGCATTTGCCCACGGCATGTTAGTCGGTTGCATCGGGACATTCATGATAGAGTATTTGAGTCGGTATGCATCGTACAAGCCGGGCTGCCGATTTGCCCCTATGTCGACCCAGGGTCTTCCGGTGGGAGACCGAGGTTATGGTTAGGGTCGAGGCCGAGCGTTATGCTCTGCTCTTAGCACCGGCCCGTCTCAAGTCCTTTCCCGGATAGGCGGGATCGCCTATGTCGTCGACATCCCTCCGACGTGGGGGAATAGCTCCACGTTCCATGTGATGGATCTGACGTCACACCCAGCTCTACCTCTTTTATCTGACGTTAAGCCTTCACCTACCGGCCCATTCTTTGAGAGAGAGTTTGCCTGGAAGTCCACTTTCCCCGCGTTACCACCCGATCGGCATGAGCGATTCGAGGAGATTTTTCGGGAGGTAATTGACTTCTCAAGGGACGGAGTTTCGTGGAGATTCTTTGTGCACTGGCCAGGCCGACCACCGGAGGACGACGTATACATCTCGGAGGTGGACCTAGAGCGACTACGATCAGATCTTTGGAGCCCCTGCCGTCTTCTCTTGCTAACAGATCGGAGTTCAGTTCTTCCCTGACCCGGGAGGATTGGTGGCGTACGACCCCCGTCGCCCCAAGACACTGACATCTCTGGCGCCGGAGGAGCACTTTTGCGCGCGCGGATCTATCCGCTTATCTTTATTTCTTTATTATGAACTTTTTTTGACCCGCACGTGTTTAGCGGGTCCTCGCTTATTCCCTCTTCCTTTTAGGCTTTCGAGTGGGTTCTTCCCTTTTTCGGGATCCCATTCGTGAAGCCCTTTCTTTTGTGAACCTTTATTTTCTATGAGTATTTTTGGGTTTTGGGTTGTGGGCCTCAAGTGGGCCCTTTCCTCTCTCGGCCCATTATGGGCTCTATAAGAGGGAAGGGACCCCCACAAACCCTAGCCGTCATTTGAAGAAAGAAAGGAGAGCGATCTCCCTCTCAAGTGGCTGCTCAGGAAGGCGGGGAAGGAGTCCAACCGCCGCTGCCACCGCCGCCGCCGCCACCGCCGCCGCCGCCGCCGACGCCCCGTGCGCCGCCGCCGCCGTGGCGACCGCCACCACTCCTTGCCCGGCCACGGTTCTTCACCTTCGTCATCGCGACGCCGTCCCGTCGGGCCAGCGTAGATAGGGTAGTTCGAGTATAGGTGTGAGATTTCTGACGCGTACGTCAAGTCGGTATTGGCGTGGGGCCGCAGCCTTACCCGGCTACTCTGACGAGCGACTTCACGCCTCCCGGACGTGGATCAAGAGAACTCATCCTATCCATCATCGCGAGATTTCCCCGGGTCACCCGTAGTTGACTCCGCTGATCGGCACGCTCTGCCCGCTGGGGTTAGGCTAGGAGATCGTATTTTAGGGTTTAGGACTTGCGTATCCGTAGGTTAGGAGTTGACCGGTTATCCTTAGTCATCCTCGATTCATTGATCGAGGCACGAGGGTTTTCACCACCGCGTCCTGCATCAATAGCTCATGCTGAATTTCATGGATGAAGATTAGATGTAGAAAAAGAAAGATCGAGAGTCTATAAGCCATGCTACCCATAGAAGACTTGTGATTGATGAAAAGATTACATGTACAACAAAATTATAAAAAGCATATAAGAAATATGATTAATAATACATACACGAGTCCATCGCTAAGTCTTCTAAGTAGAGTTCTATTTAGAAAACTCCAAGGCATTTTCATGGAAATAATCTCGGGAGTTATCGAACATTAGGCATCAGAGTACGAGTTCAGGAAATGAAATCATCCCATGAACTACCAATCATTTTTCTAGTCGAGAAGCCATGAAATACACACTGAAAGGGATAAAAAGTTGAGAAAGCAAGAAAGGTTCCATGTTATGCCACTAATGGATATAAACTTTATTAGGAGGTCAAGTACATATAAAAAGATTGTCTAGGGGTTAGGTTTGGAGCCAGTAGAAAAGTATTTGTGACCCCACACAAATTGTGAGCATCCATTGCCAATGTAAATGGGTGAATGGTTTGAGATGAAGAGGATAAACAAGACAACAAGGAATTGAATACTTGACATGTCGCGGGGGCTCCAAATTTAATTCTCTAAGAATTTTCCTTAGAGGTGCAAGGAGTAGATGACCCCCTATTTTTGCTAAAATTAGTTTACAAGATGATTTGATTGACCGCGATATTCGCATGGTAAGAATGATCTATGATAGACATCACATGTTTCACTCAAGATGTCTTCATTCATGGTTGTCAACTGATTTTGAGATCCAAAAATTTCATGAAATAAGTTCTCAAATTTTTCTTGATTATTTTTGGATTTTGAGTCACCCAAATCAGAACTGAATTGAAAAAGATATGCCCAAAATAGTGAAGTTCTAAAATAAATGGGCTTAATGGCCCTCTTTTAGGAACTTAATGGGCCATCTTGGCTGCTCGATCGATCGATCCAATGAATTCTAGGATCCGATTCACTAGCATAGTGGGTCTATTAGACACGTCAAGTCAGATCCGTTAAATGGACCATACTAAAATATGGCGAGTGATGTGATCAGACACCAAAAACCATATAAAAATGCCTTAGGAACATAACTTAGGAAAGAAAAAGGAATAATTGACGATGAGTGATTGGCGGCGCAATGACAACAATCAAAAAGTTTGACTTGATGAATGATTTCTGCCGATGTAACGATGAGTGAATGTTGAAACTTCTCAAAATGAAAGGCAACATGGAAAATCACCAGGCAAATCCAAATCCAAATTTAAATCCAAATCCTCAAAAATGATAACATGCAAGCTAAGGCAGAGAGATGAATACCCAAATGAACTCTAAATGGGGAGGGCTTATAAAGGAGTTGGAAAAGCTCTTGGAGAGACGATCACAATGGAGGTGGTAGAAATAAAAATAGAGACATGAAAAAGCAAGCCCTATGAAAATCCTATCGCTCAAATACCTCGTGTGAAATGATAATGGGAGAAAATGACGGTCTAACTTTCTAAGGGGAGTGAGCCTTTTTTTCTAAAGGACTAAGTGGAAAATAGAGTAGACCCAATAAGGAGTAGAAGAAAAACATTCAATAACCAAAGTATATCATGTAAAGCAAACACTTCTCTTCACACTTACCATGGGAGTGACGTTGTAAGTGCTGTCAACAAATTGCGAAAATGATGAATGTGCACAATCTTTATGTCCACGGAGAAATTCGTCGAGCGATTCTCTTTGATTTTTAATGAGATGTGCATGAACTTGATATTCGATCATTATGACCATCGTTGATTATGCCATCATTAAGAGTCTGTGTTTCTAGACCCACCCTCTAAGACTAAGTCAATTAAAGGCTCTCTCGTGAACTAGAATATTAGTTGCAATATGAGTTTCCCTTTCCCTTTCCTCTTTTTTCAGTCTGCCAAAGGCTTTGACAATGACTCTCCTTCAGGTGAAGGGAACTGTGTGTAGAACTATTTTCTAACCAATACTCTCTCTTCCTCTCTTCTCCATCCTGAATGAAGAAACTTCAGCAACCTCTCCATCCAGCTCATTTTTTGCACTCAAGTAGCCAGAGATATCTGATTTTATTACCATTATGGTTGATCTCCTTGTTCATACCTATGAGATTTTTAGTGTTACCATCATCATCATCTATGTTTGATCATAATCATTGCATTTCAAACCTTGGGTATCATCATCATCCAAAAATCTATACGCATCACTCCAACGTCTTGAAAGCCTATGGCAGTCAGTTGGAGACATGTTGTGATCGATCAAGGGATGCCTTTCTTACTCTTATATGATTGAATGATTGACACTCGTCTGCACTCGATCATACAAAAATAATTGTTTGATCTGTGAAGTCAATGATTGTGCAAATGCTCATCAAGGAAAAGAATAAGCCTCTGCGAATGCTCAGACACTCATCAGAGCTCAAGCCCATAATGAGAGAGACCGAACTAGTAAAATCTAAGAATCATCAAATCTGTCCAGAAACCTGTTAATTCTAAAAAAAATTCACTTATTCATCAGTTCAACAAACAAAAAAACTAACAAGAATAGGAATCAACGTACTCATAACAAAATCGAATCACGAGCTACTAGGAATGGCCCAGAATCTTATTGGACAAGAAATGACATGGACTCTAATAACACACAAATTTATGACTATAAACTATGCTTATTACATGCATTCGTGGCCTAAAATGAATTTATTTGCATGTTATCATGATTAAACTTTCTTAATTTTGCCTTCATTATGATTTTGTGTTAATTCATGGTTTTCGTGATATTTGAATATTTCCTTTAGATTATAAACTAACAAGGAAATAAATTTTTAAGGCAAAATACATCTTTTCTGAATTTTATAAATGATTTTAATTAATTTTGGAGCACTTTTTGGGGATATATTTCCAATTATTTGAACCATTTCCTGCATATTTATCAGCGCTAGGGGCATAAATGTAATTATTTGACATTTTTAGACTAATATGTGAGCTTATCTTCTTAGTTTTGGGATTTATTTATAAATTAATTTCGTTAGGGGTTAAAATGCAATCTTAATCGTCGTTGGGCATAAATGCAATTATATATTATAAAAAGGTAGATCAGACAACGCCCACTAGATCACGAGGCAGTGTAGCAATGCTGGTGGTGCCGTCTTTATTGACTCTAAACGGAATAAGAGAGCGATGTGGCGCTCTCTCGTGACAAAGAAAGAGAATTTACGGCGAATTTATCGCCGCCGAACGATAAGTGTTATATTTATTTTTCCATTTTTCATTCTATTTTGTCGTTTTGTTTTAGATTAAGAGAGCGTTTTCGTAAGTTTTGTCCTTTTGTATTCCTTTTTGTCGTTTTTGTATCTAAAGCAAAATAAGAGAAGCTGCATTAAGCGCTCTCTTATTCGTACGCTATGAATGTCTGCGATGAAATTAGCGCCACGGAATTCCTCTCACTTACCCTTTTCAGATTTTATTAATCTTTTTACTTCCTCTGCGTAGGTGATGTGGAGCTCCTCTCTCACACACGTCATCTTTTACCCCAAATGGAATAAAGAAGCGAAGCGTGGCGCTTTTCTTGTCCGCTGTCAAAAGAGGATCGTGAGCTTGTCTCTGTGTCTGTTTTGTCACTTACTTGTGTGGGTGACATGGCGCAGGCTGTACTCGGCGGTCGAGCTTTTCCAGGTGACAGTGGCACAATCGTGTGAGACTCACTTTGATTAGAAGAGTTGCATCAGTGCATGTCCAGACCATCGGATCACGGCCACATCATAATGCTCAGCTCCAGCATGCTCATATCTTCACAGATCTAGCCGCTGATGGAGGCTAAATTTTCTTTTTATAGGAGGACTAATCTGTGCGTGCTCTTTCAGCATCCTTGCACGGTTGGATTTTCCGAAATCGGATGCCTAGAAACCCTGAAAATTTATCTTGACCTCTAGTTTTGTTGGAAACCCTAACTCCTAAAAGTCCTCCTCTTTCCCTTTCGAATTTTCTTGTCTTTTAGCTCTCTCTTGATACCAGGTCACCCATCAAGAAGAGGGGAGAAAGCTTAGGCCCAAGTTGGAGGTATGACCGTGGAATCTGCGAGGTTTAGCTGCCTGAAGGAAAGACAAGTAGAGGCTCAACATCTTAATGGATGGATCAAGTACCACGCGGCCTGGGATTGGCATCGAGATGAGATTTGTGTGAAGATTACTGATGAGGAAGATCTGCTTGTAGAGCTTTCTAAGGTTAATGTAGTTCATTTTCACTTTTTGCTTGAATCTTAGAATAGTCCATTTGGTCTTCATAAGTTTCTACCTAAATCACCCATTCTTCTCTATACTCCTATAACTTCCCTTCCTCTCATCTCTTCATTCCATGTCTGCTCAATCTCTATTAAGTCAATCATCATTCCTTCCTAAAGTAAGCGATGCTTTAATTATGTCTTACAATTTTATCCATCTCTCATCTCTTCTTCTTTTCTTGTTTCCATAATCATATACCAAAAGGTGTTTGATAGAATTCTCCTATAGAAATTCCCTTTAGACTCTCTACAAAACTCTTAAAACACTCTCCTTCTCCTCTAATTAAAACTGCAAAACCTATCAATCTATCCAATTAAATTCACTATCTCTACTAAATTTCTCTTCCTAACTTCAATATTTCCTACAATAGGTATCTCTTCCTTGTTATACCTTAGTCACAAGCCTCATTACCTGGGTTCCACAGGATGCGACCCTTGCTTACTACTATTCTGGTAAATTATTATAAATATCTATTGCATGAATTAAAAACACAATAGCGATATAAATTAAAGCAGGATTTCTGGTTCATCAAGACTCCTCCTTGGCCTCATTGAGTAGCCATATGAAGAGGACAAGCATCCTAACCCGTCTTCTATTATGTGGAAGTCATTAATGAAGTTCTTACCATGTCATTTTTAACAAACTAAGGTCAATCAAATTAGTTAGAAATTCCCTCTTTCTCTAGCACCATCATCGGATCAAAGTTCAACTAATAGCGCCAACTCCACAGACAGACCTCTTATCGAAGTCTCTATTTACTCTCACCTTATTTATGGCTCTACCTTCTACACTCGTGGGCCTTGACCTATCTATTTAAGAAGCTGAAAGTATATTAAAAGACGATGAAAAAAAAGAAAGAAAAAAGAACAGATGGACTCCCAATAAGATTAAACTCGAATCCAAGACAGAGTCAAGTTCATCAAGGAGAAAACACCTTCAACATGCACATCCACTCCAATCATTGGGCTAATTCATTCCATCGTCTGGAAGGCGAAAGCGAGTCTTTAGATGAGACATTTTAGCATCTTCTGAAGGGCAAAGGGAAGTTCTTAAGGACAAAATTTCTGGCGGGACACTAGCATTATATCAGAAACTTAGATTGCAATCTTTCGAAAGGATCTCAGTGGAAGAACTTCTGTGAAGTAAACTCTTTGTAAAAGAGAGAAGCAAGAAGAGGACCCAACATTCTTATTACCTAGTAAAAGTTACGGGTGAATAGCTCCATGGAGAGTGTTTTGGTAAGTAAATGCCAAGGAGTCACAAAAAATACAAACAACAAATATGCTAAACAAGAGAAATCAGAGTAGTCTAAAGAAACAAAAATAGTTATTACATGACGATACATCAATGCTTAGGCACAACATTGTGCCATCGGGTCCAATGTCACAGGACCCAGGTGTTTGTCTCTGGGCCCCGGAAAGTCGCCTGAGGAGGAAGCGGCTTGGAAAAGATCAATCACGAGGTTTTACGCTTTGGCCCAGAGTCTTGAGACACAGACATGCATTTGACAAAAGGCGAGAACAAGAGATATATAGTAGACCTTTTCTTCTGAGATGAATGAGTTATATATTATTGATCTTGAAACACAAACACACATTTAACAAAGGGAAAATAGTGAGTGTGTGTGTGTGAGACAAATAGAGAGAAACTCACACCGAGGAGAAAGGGAAGAGCGAGACCAGCTACCAAAAGTATAAAACCCATGCTGACAGTTGCGAGAGCCACGAGATGTAAATCTAAGAGAACAAAAGAGAAACTAAATTGAGCTCTGTTCATGGACATGAATCATTTACAAATCAGCTCAATTCAGCGCGAGGTTATACGCAGGTATAGAACTATTTACGCTTTTTGAATTCAAAATTGTTCATTTGCAGGACCCCTATGAAAAGCTATTCCCATCTTCATAGAAATTAAGAGCCAATATTTGGGAAAACAAGTGGGCTGGAACCGCATCAATTGAAAATTTTACTCCCTAAATCAGATAAAATGACAATAAAAAAAGAATAGTAACTAAGTTTTGAGAATTAAATAAGCGGGTTTTGATGCGTTAAATTGAAGATAATGAAATTGATTTATTAATGTTTCACATTTGTTGTCTGGATAAACATCGTGAATAATGTACACTAGCATCACTTGGGCGAGGTAAAAATAGAGACTTAAGGGAATAGGAATGTTGCATGATTTGCATTCAGGAAAAAAATATTTAGCAGCGAAAATATATTATCAAAACAGAGGATGCGTACATTACAATCGTTTTGACTCCGATGGCGTAAAATTTTTTGAGTTTGGTAGGTTAGTGAAGGTTCAAGAAAATCGTGACTTTCTGTAAGCCCGAGCTTACCTCGACAGCAAAAAAATTCAAAATATCTATAGAAAATCAAACAGTACCTTTAAAGGGGTTAATCTACAACCTTGATCTGCTTGCGATTGATCTTGTCTCAGCCAACTACAACTAGGCGTCATCATCCATTCTTTCATTAGAGAGGAGAGAGAGAGAGAAAGTGTAACAAATAAATAAATGCCCAAAAATAGCTTTATCTCTTTCCTATCGATTCAACTCCAACTTTTTCCACTCTTCTCTCTTTCGCATTACATACATTCTCTCTCTTATTATCTCTCACAAACTCCTCTTATATATCCTTTTCCTCTTATTTCTCGTGAATGAGAATCGAAGTCCTCCTCTGGCCTCTAACTACCAGGAGCCCAAGCCTAGGGTTTGACTACCGTCATCCGGATTGTCATCGTTTTTGATATCTCGATACCGTCATCATCTTACCTTATCTAGGTACGATACCGTCATCGATTCCTGAATGACGGTTAATAGATCTTGTGGAGTTAGGTCACAATCTTGGATGTTAACAGATGCCGTTTGATGCGGATAATAAATCTGTTAATCTTTGGAAAAGCAGGGCAAGACTAACATCTCCATTGGACAATTGAAGTTAATAAATTTCAATAATTGAATCACACATTTCGCACATTAGAGGCCAGTGCCATGTTTGGGAGCTGGGTGCTAAGCCCGGTCATCTTAAGTAGTGCAAAGGTGAAAACCCAGGAGGATATCCTGGGGCAGACTCGGTGATCGGCCTACTGTGCTAACCAGCGCGAATCGCCAAAAGCCTGGCCGTCTCCGAGCGAGCCTGATGGCGTCAATCTGGAGCCTTCGGTCCACGTCCCGTGTTGAATACTCGAACCGGCGACGGAAGCTCGACGTCAACCCAGCCCAGTTGGTTTCGGTCTCAACCGCCGAATCGTCAAATCACTGCGACCTAACTGGGTCCCGTGCGGTGAGACAAATGTGAAAATAAAAGGAATGTAGTACTTCAAGTAAATAGAAGAAAGTCTGGCGAATGGTGGCCGATGTAACGGATGAATATGAACTGCTCCAAAATGAGAGTGTTATGGAAAATCAGAACCAATCAAATCCAAATCCTCCAAAAATGTGATAACATACAAGCTAAGGTAAAAGATGATCCCCCAAATGAACTCTAATTGTGACTTTGAGGTTGAAGCTCTTGGAGGGTGATCACAATGGCGGTGATAGAAAGTAATAGAGACATGAAAAGAAAGCCCTGTAGAGTGCCCACCTTAACTGAACCTACCTCATGAAGTATGTAGAAAATGATGGTCTACTTTCTAAGGGGGTAGGCATACCAAAGGTCTAAGTGGACAATGGGTGAGACCCATCAAGGAGTAGAAGAATAACATTCTAATAACAAGAAGTATGCTGAAATCAAACACTTCTCTTCATACTTACCATGGGAAGTGACCTTGCTGAAGTCTCTAAGAGTGCAAAAATGATGAATGTACAAATATCTTTAAAAGTGAAATTAGGTAGAGCGATTCTCTTTTTGATTTTTAGTAAGGATGTTTATGAACTTGGCTGTCGATCATTCTGTCCACATCAACTGATTACATGTAAATAAGTGAGTCTGTGTTTCTGATTACCCTCTAAGACTAAGTCTCAATTGAAAACCTACGACAGACTAGAGATATGGATTTTATTATGGGTTTCCTTCTCCTTTCCTCTTTTTCGATCACTAGGCTTTTGTGTGTCTAGCTAGGTGGGAACTTTGTAGCAGAACAATTTTCCAAATCAGTACTCTTTCCCCCTCTACCTCTCTTCTAACCCAAATGAAGAGTCGGCTTCAACCTCTCACCAACTCATTTTGCTCAAGTGGCAGAAAGTACTAGGTTTGTACCATTATAGATTTGATCTCCTGTTTATACCTACGATTTTGGAATGTTATCATCATCATCATCTATCTGCAAGTCATAATGTCACATTTCGAAACTCAGGTATCATCATCATCATCGAGAATCTATACGCATCACTCATAACCTCTTGAAAAGCCTATGGCGGAGTCACTAAGACATGTTGACTGATCAAAAGGGATGCCTTTCTTAATCTTATAGATTTAATGATTGGCCTCATACGTCGATCATAAACACAATTGTTTGATTTGTAAGTCAATGATTGTAAGAATGCTCTCATCAGAAAAGATGGCTCCCAGGAGCTAGCGGACACTCATCGAGCTCAAGCCCATAATCGAGGGACATAGCCAAGTAAAATCTAAGAATCATCAAATCTGTCTAGAAACATATTGTGAAAGACTACATTCTAGGCTGTGTGGAGTCCTCTTGGCTGGTTCTTACCATATCCATTTCTTTCATTCTATAGTCCAATCAAATGATTCAAGAATTCCTCTTTCTCTTGCAATATCTCTGGATCAAGTTCCAACTAATATTCCAACTCCCTGAGTGAACCTCTTACCGTAGTCTCTATTTACTCTCTGCTGCTGCAACTACCTTCTACACTCATAGGCCTCCAACCTATCTATTAAGAAGCTGAAAGTATATTAAAAGCTAATAAAAAAAAAAGAAAAAAAAAAACGGATGGACTCCATTAAAAGATTAAACTGAACAAGGGCGAGTCAAGTTCATCAAAGGAAAACACCTTCAACATGCACCACCAATCATTTATTCAAATTCAGCGCTCCTCAAATGCAGATGAAAGCGAGTCTTTAGATGAGACATTGCTTTTATGCTAAGAAGGCAAGGAGAGTTTCTTAGGATTAGATTTTCTGGGACCCCTATGCATTATCTTCTTCGAAAACTTGGATGCTAATCTTTGAAAAGGATCTCAATTGGAAAGACACAATGAAGTAAACTCTTCTGTAAAGAGAGAGGAAGCAAGAGGACCCCTGGCATTCTTATTACCTAGTAAAGTTACTGGGTGGACTACAACTCAACAGAGAGTGTTTTAGTAAGAAAGTAAATATAGGGGTCTAGAAATATGGTATAACAAATATACAGCAGAAGAAATCCAAGTAGTCTAAAAAAAACTAAAAATAAAGTTGACTTACATGGCATCCCAGTCAATGCTTGGAAGCTTAACTGACTGCTGTGTCAGAGATTAATGTCACAGGACCCCAGTGTTTTATATGGGCCAGGAAGGAAGTGCTTTGAGAAATGACTTGGAAGAATCAATGTCACATTTACGCTTTGTGATCTTGAAACCTGACATGCATTTGACAAAAAGGCGAGAGAACAAGAGATGTATAATATTAGATATATATTACAGATAAAGATGGAGATTCTATACTCTGGTAAATCTTGAAGTGACATTCCACCCTTTAACAAATGAAGTAGTGTGTGTGTGTGCAGACAAATAGAGAAGAAAACTCACACAAGGAAAGGAAAGGCAAGATGGCACTTAAGAAAACAGTAGGCCCAATAACGACACAGTTCTTGAGCCACCGGTTTTGTCAAATCTAAAGAGGAGCAAAGAGAAACTAAAGAATTGAGCTCTTACTTCATGGATATGAATCTATTTATGATCTTCGTTTCAACTTGCTGGAGTTGCTCTTACCCAGTGTGGAGCCTATTTTATTTGTTTTTTAGATTTGAAGTGACTGTTTCAGATTTCTGAAAGAAGCTTCTTCATCTTCTCTTAAATTAAAATTTGTGTCTCTTGGGAAAACAAATTGGGGCTGAACCCTTCATCAATTGAAAATTTATAAAAGTCAGATAAAATGACAGCCAAAAAGAATATATTAACTAAGTTTTGAGAATTGAATATATTTGGTTTGATGCGTTGTTGAAGGAATGTGAGAGTCGTTGTTTAATACCATTTTATTTATGCGGATAAGCATGGGTGAAAAGATGAAATACACTGGCATCACGGAGGCGAGAATAAAAACAAAGGCAACGAGGAATGGGAATGTTTCACGTTTATGATCATTTAAATCTGCCCAACCCGATGAAAATGTGTTATCCCAAAACAAATGAAGGATAAATGCATTACTGCGTCGATTTTGACTCCGATGCCAATAAAAATTTTTGAGTTTGGTAGGTTAGTCGAAAAGTTCCAAAAGAAAATCGCGGCTCTGTAAGCCAGACTTTCTAAACAATAAAAGAATTAAAATATCTATAAAAATAAACGGTACAGCACAAAGGGGTTAATCTACAGCCAACAGTGCCTTGCCGATTGATCTTGTCTCACAGCCAATACAGCCAGGCGTCATCATCCATTCTTTCATTAGAGAGAGAGAGAGAGAAGAAGACTGTAACAAGTAAATAAATGCCAAAAATGCTTTATATATACTATAAGTTCAACTCCAGCTTTTCTTTCTTCTCTCTTTCACTTACATTACATGCATTCTCTCTTAATATCTCTGAAACTCCTCTTATGTATCCTTTTTCCTCTTGTTTTCTACGTGAGTGAGGACGATGAAGTCCTCCTCTGGCCTCTAACCTTGGAGACCCAAACCTAGGTTTGACTACGTCATCGGATTGTCATCAGTCACGGAAATATCTCCGTCGTCATCATCTTACCACATATGGAAGTGCCCGATGCAGTGTCGAGTTCTAGATAGCGGTTAATAGATCTTTGTGGAAGATTCCGATGCGATCTTTGGATGTTAGTGCGTTTGATGCGGGTTGGTGACATTGTGTCTTGGAAGACAGAATAAGAACTAACATCTCATTGGACAATTGGGTTAAACTGATTTAAGTGATGAATCACACATTTTCGCACATTGAAATGACTGGCTTGTAGGTGCAAGACTAGGAGTGCTAAGCCGGTCATGCGTCGAATTACCAAGGGTGAAACTAGGAAGGGATATCTAGGAGTGAACTACGGTGATCTGCGGCTACTAATGCTAACTCAAAGCGAGAATACTGTCCATGCGTCTCCAAGCCCCTGGGCGCCAAGTAGCGTCAATCTGCAGAGCCTTCGGTCCGTCCCGTGGGTGGGAGCCTCGGGTCGGCAACAGGAAGCTCGACAATCAACCCGGCCAGATTGGACTCGGTCTCAATCCACTCGAATGCGTCAGTGTCGGCCCTAGAAACGCTAGGTCCCGATGGCGGTGGAGACGATGCGGAAGTACTAAAGAAGATATAGTACTTCCAAAGTAAACAGAGAGAGAGAAGAAGAAGAAGAAGAAGATCTTGGCCAGACTCAATTGCAATGATCATAATGGTAGTGAATGTAGACCTACTCAAAATAAAAGAGTAACATAGAAAAAATCACAAGGCCAAATCAATCCAAATCCTCAAAAATGATAACAGTAGAAGCTAAGGTAGAGATGAATACCCAATGGGAACTCTAAATTATTATGAGCTTATATGTATGAGGGTTAGCTCTTGGAAGAGATGATCACAATGGCGGTGACAGAAATAAAAATAGGAGACATGAAAAAAAGAAAGCCTGTAAAATTCTTATCAACTCGAATACCTCTGTGTGAAATGAGTAATAGGAGAAAATGATGGTCTAACTTTCTAAGGGGGTGTTTTACAAAGGTCTAAGTGGACAATAAGTAGACCCAATAAGGAGTAAGAAGAATAACATTCAGCCTTAATGCTTGCAAATCAAACACTTCTCTTCATACTTACCATAGGAATGACCTTGTAAATGCTCTAAAAAATTGCAAAAATGATGAATGTGCTACAATATCTTTAGTCGAGGAAAATTCGTCGAGCGATTCTCTTTGATTTTTAATGAGATGTGCATGAACTTGATATTGATCATTATGACCATCGTTGATTATATCATCGTAAAGTCTGTGTTCTGGAGACCACCTCTTGAGGTAAGTCGATTAAAGGCTCTCTAGTGAACTGAGATATTAGTTGCTGATATGAGTTTCCTTCTCCTTTCCTCTTTTGAGTCACGCATGAAGGCTTTGACAATGACTCTCCTTTAGAGTGAAGGGAACTTCCAACATAGAACAATTTTTTCCAATCAGTACTCTTTCCCTCACCTCTCTTCTCATCCCAAATGAAGAAGTCTGACTTCAGCATCCTCTCCATCCAACTCATTTTGCACTCAAGTAGCAGGAGATGTGCAGTTTATTCACCTTCTTCGTTGATCCACAATTTATACTGTAAGTTTGAATGTTATCATCATCATCATCTATGTTTGGTGTAATCTATCCTGTTCGAAACTCGGTATCATCATCGCCTATTAAGTCTATACGCATATCCAGCGTCTTGGCTTTGGCATTGAGTCATAAGATGTGTGAAGTCAAGGGATGCGCTGTAATCTTATATGATTTGTGGTGTATATGCAATCGATCATAAACGTAGATACTTTGATTTGTGAAGTCAATAGTTGTGAAATGCTCTGGGAAAGAATGAGCTCCAAGAATGGCCTCAGCGAGCTCAAACTTTATAATGAAGAGGACATGACTCATTAGATGCAAGGAAATCTCAAATCTGTCTTTGAAACATATTCATGTAGAAAATTTCATTCATTGTTGTGGTCACTAATGAGATACACTGTATCCATTTACATGAGCCTATGGTCAATCAATGGATTCAAAGTTCCCTCTTTGCCATATAGCATGACCATCGGATCAAGTTCAACTGTCTGGCCAGCTCCACGGGTGAACCCTCTTTATGATATACTCTTCTCTGCCTTTTTGCAACTACCTTCTACATAGTGGGCCTCAACCTATCTATTTAAGAAGCTGAAAGTACTCTTCAAAGGCGATGAAAAAAAGAAAAAGAAAAAAAAAGAGCAGATCGGACTCATATAAAAGATTAACAAGATAAGACAGAGTCAAGTTCATCAGGAAAACTATTCTGACATGCATCCTCAATCATTGCATTAATTCATTTCCATCTCGTCTGGTAGAAAACAGAGTCTAGATGAGACATTTTGCAGCATCTTTAAGAAGGCAAGGAAGGCTATGCAGGACAATTTTGTGGAAGACACCTAGCATTATGTGAAACTTGGATACAAATCTTACGAAAGGATCTCAGTGGAAAGACACCAATGAAGTAAACTCTGTAAAGGGAGGGAAACATAAAGGGGACCCACAACATTACTTGTTACCTAGTAAAAGTTCTGGAGTGGACTACAACTCCATGGAGAGTGTTTTAGTAAATAGCACCAGGAAGTCTAATGTTTGACAAACAAATGGCGAGAAATCCTAGAGTAGTCTAAGCAAAAATAAGGTTATTACATGACGATACAGTCAGCCTTGACTGTAACTTGTTGTGCCATCAGGTTCATCAATGTCACGGGGACCCGGTGTCTTTATGTATGGGCCCGGAAAGTACTTTAGCGAAGGAGGAAGCGGCTTGGAAGAATCAATCACGAGTTTGCTTTGTGATCTTGGGGCTTTCAACTATGCATTTGACAAGAATGAACAATGTATATTAGATATACTATTTTTGAGTAGATGGGTTATATAAGTGATGATCTTGCAAACACAAACACATTTAACAAAGGGAAAATGGTAGTGTGTGTGTTGTAGGATCAATAGAGAGAGAGAGAGAAGCTCTTTGCGGAGAGAAGGCAGTGTCAGCACGCATAGCCAGCAAAAATTTTGTAGCGACCGGGTTGAGCAAGGTGTGGAAATCTAGAAGGGAGACAAGAGAGCTAATTGAGCTCAGTTTCCTTGGACGGCAGGATCATTTACAAATCATTGACTGTTTGAGTTGTACCTTTGCATGTGGGCTCTTTACCTTTTTTTGAATTCAAGGTATTCATTTTTGAGATCTCTGAAAGTATTCATCATAGGATTAAAATGCCAATGTTGGGAAAACAGTGGGCTGAACCGCATCAATTGAAAATTTGCTCCCTAGAAAATCACAGATAAAATAATAATAAAAAAAAGAATATGATAACTAAGTTTTGAGAATTAAATAAGCTGGGTTTGATCGTTCGGTGAAAGGAATAATGAGAATTGATTAACATTATTTCACATTTTGTTATGCCAGGATAACTACCAATGAAATAATGTACACTAGCATCACTTGGAGACAGAATAAAAACAAAAAACTAGCAAAAAATAGAATGTTCTTAGTTGTAGTGGGAAAAAATATTTAACCGGTAATGTCTTTATACCATGGAAGGATGCGTACATTACACAGTGATTTTGGCTCGTGCAGTAAATTTTGAGTTTGGTAGGTTAGTGAAGGATTCCAAGAAAGGCTAGTGACTCTTGTAGCCAGACTCGACAATAAAAATTCAAATATCTATAGAAAATAAGGCAGGTACACCCTTTAAAAGGGTTAATCTACAGCTATGATCACAACTTGCGATTGATCTTATCTGCTTCCAATACATTTGAATCATCATCCATTCTTTCATTAGAGAGAGAGAGAGAGAGAGAGAGAGAAACATGTAAATAAATAAATGTAAAAATGTCTTTATCTCTTTCCTCTCGATTCAACTCAACTTTTCCTTTCTTCTCTCTTTCCCTTCACCTCCCATTCTTTCTCTCTTATTATCTCTCCAAACTCCTCTTGTCCTTTTCCTCTTGTTTCCTAAATGGGCGAGACAGTGAGATATCTGGCCTCTAACCTTGGGAGGCTAAATATCTAGGGTTTTGACTCATGTCGATTTCCCTTCATCCGGTACGATATCTCAAATCACGTCATCATCTTACCCATATCGATTTGTCATGCATCGGTCGATAATGATTGTAATTCTTTGGAGTTCGATGCGATCTTGGATGTTAGCGATGGGATTTCCCGATAGGATGATGGTATTATTAGTAAGACATGAGAATAAAGACCCAACATCCATTGGACAATTGAGTTAAACCAATTTCATTGATCGAGATCACATTTCGCACATTAGACAGCTGGCCTTAGATTTAAGACTGAGGTATAAGCTTCCAGATCCATAGTCAGTCTTAAGGTGAAACTAGGGAAGGGATATCCTAGGGTGAACTACATTGATCTCACGGCCTACTAGTAACTAACAAGCAGAGATACTGTGCATGGGTATGGCCTGGCGCGCCAAATAAGCGTCTAATCACAGAGCCTTCCTGAATCATCCCAGCAGGTAGGAGCCTCGGGTCGACGACAGGAGGCTGAGCAATCCAGCTGTAGTTGGACCTCGGTCTCAATCCGCTCGAATGCGTCAAATCACTGGGCTGAAGCTGGAGTCTCAGTGGCAGTGGAGATAGATGCAGGAAATACTAAAAGTAGTACTTCAAGCTAAATAGAGAGAGAGAGAGAAAGAAGAAGATGTGCAGCGAATGGTGCAGCCGATGTAATAGTGGTGAATGAGGCCTCTCTAGTAAGATGCCTTCCCGGAAATCCTACAATGGTCAGTGATCCTCAAGCCAATGTACTTATACCCAAAACAAGTGAGATGAATACCACAAATTAGACTCTAATTGTGAGCTTATATGGGAGTTTGAAGCTCTGGAGATGGTCACAGTAGGCGGTGGTAAATAAAAATAGGGTATGAAAAAAAGAAAGCCCTATGAAATTCTTATGCTTCGAATACCTCATGTGGAAATGATAATGAGAAGAAAATAGTAGTCTAACTTTCTAAGGAGTGGAAAATATGTGCACCACAAGAGTCTAAATTAGACATTAGAGTAGACCAATAAGGAGTAGAAGAATAACATTATTAACCAAGAGTATAACATGTAAATCAAACCTTCTCTTCATACTTACCATGGAAGCAGCCTTGCCTTAAGTGCTCTAAAATTGCCAAAATGATGGTGTGTGCAATATCTTTAAGTGGGAAATTAGTCGAAGCGTCTCTTTGATTGCAATGAGATGTGCATGAACGTGTTCGATCATTGCAGCCATCGTTGATTACTATGTCATTGGAAGTCTGTGTTTCCTAGACCCACCTCTAAGACTAAGTCGTTAAAAATATAATGAACTAGAATATTAGTTACCATGTAAAGTTTCCCTGTCTCCTTTCCTCTTTTGATCTTTGCCTGAGGCTTGTGCCAGCTCTCCTTTGCAGTAGAAGACATGTAGACAATTTCAATCATTCTTCCCCCCTCTCTCTTTCCTTCAAATGAAGAGTCGACAGCAGCTCCATCATGTTTTACTCAAGTGGCAGAATGCTTGATTTGTTGCCATTATGGATTGATCTCTTCTGTTTATTACTGAAGTTTTGAGATGTATGTATGTCATCTATAACGTGTGATGTCATTTGTTCAGGTATCATGTCATCATCCAGAATCTATACGCATCCACTCAAAAAATCTTAGAAAACTATGGCAGTCACTAAGACATGTTGACTATCAGAGATGCCTTTGATCTATAGTTGTGAGTTGGCCTCATCACAATGGTCATAAACATAATTGTTTGATTATGAAATCTTGTGGTGTAAGAATGCTCTCGAAGAAGGAAAAAAGACCAAAGAGCTTCCAAGAATGGCGGACACTCACATCGAGCTCAAGCCATAATGGAGGGGCATTAGTAAAATCTGCAGAATCATCAAAATCTTTGTCTAAACATATTAATATGAAAAGAATTTCATTCATTGTATAGGAGTCACTAATGAGTTCTTACCTGTGTCATTTTAATATTCTGTAGTCAATCAATGATTCAAAATTCCTCTTTCTCTAGCACTATAGCCATAGGATCAAAGTTCCAACTATTGGCCAACTCCACGAGGTGAACTATTCTTGTCTATTTCTGCCATATGCTTCCTTCTTCATGACATGAGCTCAACCTATCTATTGACCCAAAAATATATAAAAGCGATAAAAGAAAAACTGGATGGACTCCCATTAAAAGATTAAGCTCGAATCAAGGGTAGGGTCAAGTTCTAACTCAAGGAGAAACCTTCCAACATACACGTCACTCCAGTCTTAGGCTAATTCATTCCATCTAAATATCACAGTAAGCAGAGTCTTTAGATGAGACATTTGCATCTTCTCTGAAAGCAAGAACTATTACAGGACAAAATTTCAAGGACACTAGCATGTCTTCAAACTTGGATGCAATCTTCGAAGGATCTCAATTGAAGGCACCAATGAAGTAAACTCACAGCAAAGAGGAAGCAAGGGGACCCTAACATTCTGCTATTACCTAGTAAAAGTTCTGGGTGGACCCACAACTCTGTGATGCACACAGTAAGAAGCATTTAAGGGGTCACAAAAATACAAACACAGCAAATGTCTGACAAGAGAAATCCAAGTGGTCAGCAAATAAGTTTATTCCACCATGGCGTCAGATCTTCATTTTGCTGTGTTGTACCGCTCAGGTGTCAATGTCAGGACCAGGTGTTTGTATGGGCCCCGGAAGGCTGCTTTGAGAGGAAGCGGCTTGGAAGAATCAATCACGGAGTTCTTTGTGATCTTGAGACACAAACATGCATTTGACAAGAGGCGAAAATAAAGATATACTCAATAAGTATACTACCCACCACAGATAAAGATATAAGTTATATATGATAGTCTTTGAAACTATGCTTGTTACTAAGGAAAATATGAGTATTATTGTGAGACAAATAGAGAAAGAGAGAAACTCACACAGGAAAAGGAAAATGAATGGCACTTATGCAAAGCCAGCAAGGCCCCAGCAGCCAGTTGCGAGCACGAGACATGGAAATCTAAGAAGAGAACAAGAGAAACTAAAATTGAGCTCACATTCATGGACATGAGATCATTAAGTGTTTCGTTTCAGCGCAAGGGTTATATGGAAATATGAACTATTTTCCTGCTTTTGAATTCAAAGAGTGTTCATTTTGGGACCCATGATAGCTCTTCCATCTTCATAAGAAATTAAGAGCCCAATATTTGGGAAAACAAATTGCTGAAAACCCGCATCAATTGATATACCATCTCTGAAAATCAGATATGGCAATAGAGACATGATAACTAAGTTTTGAGAATTAAATATCGAGTTTGACTAGTTAGTGAAAGGAATAATGAGAATTCAGATTACATTACATGTGCATTTTGTGTATGCAGACAAACATGGGATGAAATAATGTACACTAGCATCCACTTGGGCGAGAGATAAAAACAAAGGCAACGATGAGAATGGGGAATGTTCGCATTTTTGATCTTGAGAAAATATTCTATCCAAAAGCAGAGGATCGTGCATTACCCAATGCGATTTTGACCCGATAGTTTAGTGAAATTGAGTTTGAGGCGGTTAGTGTAAGGATTCCAAAAGAAAATCGCAGCTCACAGCACCCGAAGCTTGCTCGACAGCCAAAAAGAATTAAAATATTCATCTAGATAAGGCGGTACCTTTAAAAGGTTAATCTACAGCTAGCGATGCACCGCTTGCCGAATTTGATCTTGTCTTCCGCCAATACAACTGGCGTCATCCGCCCATTCTTTCAGTGGAGAGAGAGAGGAGAGGGAGAGAGAGAGAGAGAGAGAGCGTGGCTCATGATAAATGATATGCCCAAGAGTGGCTGCCTCTCTCTCTACCTGCTGCTCAGAAAGCAACTCTTTTCAGCTTATCTTCTCTCTCGCCGCATTACAGCGCATTCTCTCTGCCCAGCCACATCTCTCCACTGACTTTCTCTTTATATATCCTTTTTCCTCGTGTATGTACTTATGAGCGCATTAGAAGTCCCTCTCCTCTCAGGCCTCCATTAACCTTTCTCAGGGCCCAGCCTAGGGTTTGACTATCAGCACCGTTGTCATCCCGAGTATCGCAGTGTCTCCGATACGCTCATAATCTAATCTCCACCCATATCCAAGTACTCGATACGTGCCATCCGCTCTAGAGTGGCGGACAGCTAGATCGCTTGTATCAGAGTTCCGTACGATATTGATGTTAGTCAGCACTGCTCGTAGTCACTGATGACAGTATTGGTACTCGGATGACTGAGAATAAGAACCCAACATCTCCATCTGACAGCTTTGAGTTGAAACCCATCTCCATCGATCAAGATCACGCATTTTCGCACATTGAAACATGACTCGGCTTGCTGATGCAGTGACTGTGGTGCTAAGCGACCGCGCGCCGAATTACCATAGGGTGAAACTAGGGAAGGGATATCCTAGGGTGAACTCACCGTGATCTACCGACCTACTAATGCTAACAAGGACATCGCTCCCGCACGCCGCCTCCAAGCCCATGGGGCGCGCCAAGTAGTGTCGATCCCCGGAGGCCTTCCGGTCCACGTCCCCGTGGGTGGGGAGCCTCGGGCTCGACGTACGGAAGCTCGACAATCAACCCGATGGATTGGACCTCGGTCTCAATCCACTCTAATCGCCAAATCACTAAACCTAAACTAGGTCCTGATGGCGGTGGAGACAAGTGCGGGAAATACTAAAAGAGATATAGTACTCAAAGTAAATAGGGAGGGAATGCATGCTTAACTCTGCGAGGACGCGAAGCCCGGTCTGGCCGGGACGAGGGAGGCTGTTCGAGGCGGCACCTGACGCAGCGCACAGCAGTCGGTAGGCCGAATCGACGATGTCGCAATCGGGGCGGGCCCGTGCGCCGGGAGGAGATGTTCACCGGTGGATCGTGCAGGCAGGGGCCGAATGCGCGGGTAGGGACAGGGGTAGTGCGGGTCGAGCGTAGTGCACGCGGTCAAGCCACGGGCACTTAGGCGCAAGCTGAAAGGTGTGGAGGGCGTAGAGGGACGGGAGGACGGAGGAGTTCCGGAGCGGGCTGGCGAGGTGTGGTCAACAGGTGGGTTGACTGGAAGCGACCGCCGGGAAGCCGGGAATAGTCAACAGGATATGATTAGCCGGAGTGCGGGCGATGAGGCGAGCGGCTGACTGGGCACGATAGGGATGCCGGGCAGTCCGTGCAGGGAGGGGTAGAAAGTCAATGGGCGCTCTAGTGCCACGGGACGACCTGGATGGCGAGGCGCAGTGACGGGGCGGTACAATGGCGTGGAGGATGAAGTGAGAGGGGCGAGATGTCGGGGATAGCGACGGAAGAAGCTGGAAGGTCGATGAGGCGAGTTCAGTGGAGCAGAGAGGTGCGAAGGGTCCGGCCGACGTGGGAAGTCGCTTGTGGCGTGGGAGGGTTGAACTCGGGAAAGAGGAGAGAGGAATTCGAGAGGCGAAGGAGAATTCTGGCGGGGCGGGGTTGAATCTCGACTGGGGAAGGGCGGACGGATTAAGCAAGGCGGTGGAGGGTTGGCGAGGACGGGGTGAGAGTCCCCCCCGATGGCAACGGAGAAGAGTCGCAGAGCGATAGGTCGAATTCGGAAGGAAATTTGGGAGGTAGAGTTAGAAATTATCTGCGGCGAAAATTGGTCTGCAGGTGAATTTCGGGATGGGAATTTCCGATTGATTAACTTGGTAGGAGGGCGCAGCGGGCGTTGTCGAGAAGGCGGACAACGAGAGGGCGTGCCGACCTGAGAGAGTGGCGAATGGAGCGCGCTGAACGTCCGGCGAGATCGCGCGAACACGTAAGGTGCGAATTCGGTATGGCAGGGGAATGGGGAGGAATGTGCGAAAACGTAAGTTGGCGCTGTACGGTGGCGGAATCAACAGGGCGAGTTGAGACGGTCGGCGGGAAAGGAGAAGATGACCTTGGGAGTTGCCGATTTGGGAATTCCTGTGAGTGAGGCGTTGAGGGGTGTTCGGGAAGAGCAGGGTGACAGGGGAGAGGACGCAGTCACGATCACGGCTGGGATTGAGGAATTCGGGGCGGAGATAGTTCGCGACTGCGGGCAGGGTCGAGAGAGGGAGTGAGAAAGTTGGGAAGGCGTGAGAGTCTGGGAGGGGAATCGGGAGAGGGTGGCGCGAATGGATTGGGATGGACAGGGAGAAGTGCGCGATGGGAGATTCAGGTTTGGGGGAAGGAAATTCGGGACGGCCGGGCGCGGGAGGTTGTGGGGGGAGATCGTGAGGAGCGGAGCGGAGAATGTTGGGTGAATCAGGGTCGGGAATTGAAGAAGATATGGCGTCGCTGGAGAAGGAGGAAGAGGGGAGGAAAAAAACAAAAGGGGTGATTTTGCAATAGAAATCATTCATCCTCTTCATTCCTTGTTGTTCCTGCTTTATGTCTTCCATCATGAAACTCATGCACACATGACCAAATCATCTTTGTTTGACCTTGTAGAAGGTCAAACCTCAAATATGAAGAAAATGAAAGGCAATTTTGCAAAAATTTTTATCAAAAATCATAACATGCAAATAATCACGTGAATTATGTTCTAAATGTTGTAACTTGAATATGCGTCTTGATTTATAAGAATAATCAGATTCACAAAGCGGAATTAAAAGCGTACCGGGATTCACCGGATTAATCCTCATCCGAAGTAGACTACTGAAGTGGAGAATAGTCTTCTTGAATATCCCTGATGTAACCTCCTGATCTCTAGAGGAAATGGGATTCTCTCTTGAGGGTTATGAGCATCAGGTTATCCAAGTAGACTATGGCCTCCTATTTATAGAGATGAGGAAAGCTTAAGCCTCTAATCAGTCATTAGTCTGCCCATTAATGACTAATAACTTATTTACTGCCTCGACACATAATTAACCTCCACACACATAAAGGAATGTCTTAATCCCCACATTAAACATAATTGAATCACTTAATAGGATTAAATGATAGCTAATCCACAATAATATATAACTATGTCCACTTTACAAAGATTAGACCTAACATTAAAATCATTCAAGAATAATGAATTAAACATGTAAAAATACATGTTAACATTTTTTGACCTCATATCCTTATATTGCACAATTTTGATAGAAATGAACATTCCACATTACAGTTGGGCTGATGTCCTTCTTACCTCTACCTACCTCCTTAACCGTTTACCCTCCTCACCCCTTGATGGCAAAGTTCCCCTTCATCGTCTCCATCCCAATTGTAATCTTTTTGCCTTGCCTCCTCGGGTGTTTGGTTGTGTGGCCTTTGTTCATGATCATGCTCTCAATACATCCAAGCTCATGCCATATTCAATCAAAGGGATGGTCATCATCTACTTGCACAAATTGAAGTCATATCGTGTCTACCTTTCTAGACCAGTGATAACATGTTAATTATACATGATTATTGATGCATATTTAAACATAAAAGCTTTCATTCCTATGCATGTTATCATATTTATGAGTATTTATCTATCATTCTATGAAAAAGTTATTATAATCTCAAAATACTTTTAAATTAGGTTAATTATGATGAATTAAAGATAAATAATTTTATAACCTATCTTTACTTGAGATTATAAATGGTTTTTAAAGTTAAATAATGAGAGTAATCATTTTTATAAACATTTACTTAATTTTCTAAAGTTAAAATCTTAAAAAAGTAAATGTATTTTTGAAAAATAAATTAAAATTCTTGTTATTTAGTAATTTTTACTTTTTAGACAGATAGATAATTAAATTTCTGATCAAATGAAAGAAATTTTGATTAATTTGGAGTTATATTTTGAGATTTATGGATTTTCTAATTTTTAGGGATTTTTTCGGAATTTTTCTAAATTTTTTCTGAATTTTTAATGAAGTTCTAAGAATTTTCCAGAATTAAATATCTATTTTTCTAATTTAAATTGATTTTTCAGAATATTTAAAGCATGCAAGTGACGTGGCGTAATTATAGCCATCCGATCGATCGCGATCAACAATCGCAATGAGGAGGCGACGTGACAACATGGTGGACGTTCGATCGTGCGTGCGATATCAGCCGTCGATCTTCACTTAAAATCGATGGACACGTGGCTTAATCGGGGTTCACCGGATCGCGTCTAATCCACACCGTTGATCTCAAGAGTTATAACAGTTGAGATTAAACGCACGGAAAACGCATCAGGAGAGTCGGATCGCGATCCAACGACGACGGTTTCGATGCGTTTTATAACTCCCATCGACGTGGCTTCATCTCGAGCGTCCATCTATGATCGAATGATCATGAATTAATGGTAATGGTTCGCAATGGACCGTTTCATCAGAGCCGTTAATCAATTTGATCGGACGATTACGCCCAAAATCCCTATAAATTGAGATGTTCTTTCGATTTGTAAAGCATTCGAGAGCAATTCAATCCAATTGAGCTGTTTAGACACCAAATCTCTTGAATCTCTTGATCCTAATCGCTTCTAGACTCAATTCCACGTTCACAGAGTGCTTAAGATCAAGATTTGGGCAAAAGACGAGAAAGAAATCGACGCTTGAACTCCACGAATCATGATTTTCAGATTTTGATGAAAAGCCTTGATTCCGACGATTAATTGGGTTAATCCCATCGCAATTGTGGGTTAGTGGAAGTGATTTTACCTAATCTATCATATATTAGTGTTTAATTTCCATTTAGATTAGTAATTTCAAGTTAATTTTGTTTGATTTTTGTTAATTTTGTGATTTTATGTTTCGAAAATATACTCTCACTCTAATCTTCAATTTCTCCATAAAATCAAAGTCAAATTCAATGGTTTTTTATTCGGTGGAATCGTCTTGAAGTTCTCTTTCATAATCTACTATTTTCCCTCATTTCTATCATCGATTCATCATCTGATTTGATCAAATTCGAAGAGATCATCCAAAATTTCCTTAATTCCATGTAGATTCAACCCATATTTACCATTATACCCCCAAATTCGAGATATTTTCATAAAATTGGTAAGTTTATAATTATTTTTGACACGAGACCATGTGCAATTGACGACCTCGCGATCTCACTTCATCAACCAGTACAAGTATGTTGTCTCCATAGATGACACCTTCCTTAAATCCATCTGCTATTCCTCTTCCTCCAAGACATCCTCCATCTCATTTGATTCTTCTCTACTGCTTTATCTCATGATGCAGCTTTAGCATAAGAACTATGTAGAACTCTAACTTGAATCCACAAGCCTTACTCTAGAAGAAGAGTTAGGTTCTGAATCCACAAAACAAACCTCTTCAACCCTTGAATCTAAAAGGTGTTGTGCTGGAATCCATAAGCAGCTGAGCAATCTCAAATAGGGAGAACACTTGAGAGAAAAAATATGAAAAAGCAAAGCTCTAAAAAATGAATAAATTCAAATTATCCTCTCAAGGGTTATAATAGAGGCCTTATATAGGCTTCCAAAAGTGAAGGGTCGTTCAATTGACATGACCCTTGAAAAGACAAATCTAACAAAGCGAGACTGTGAGGTTATTGAAAACACGTGGACACGCATAAAAAATAATTCCAAACTCACCTATTTAAAGAAATAGACACGAATTTATGAGTACATTATTGAATAAGGGACGAATCCACAGAGAATTAGGGTATTTTTGAGGTATTAATTACAATTTGATCAAATTAAATGCTGAAATGTCATGAAAAATTAAAGAAATTGATAAATTTGGAAAGAGGACTCCAAGGTGAATTCACTGAATCAAAAATCACAAAATTTGGATCAAGATTCGCGGATAAATCAACGAGCGAAGTTAAGAGAAACATTCGGATCATGAAGAGAGAGAAAACTGAAATTAAAAATGAAATTGACTAAATCTATGATTCAAAATTGAAATCTAATGTTATAGGAGAAAGATTAAAACAAAAAAATGATTTCTACCCAAGATAGCGCTTCAATTGATCCAATTTCTTGTTGGATCAAAGGCTTTTCATTCTGTAAATTTGAAGATGATCGTTGGCATTCAAGAATCATTTCTCCCTATTCTCTCAACAAAATCTCACTTTCAAACAACCATTGGATAGAAAAATTGATCTAGAAGTGAAGGAAAGCAAGAAATTGAAGGATTGTTGTGTCTAGACAGTTTGATTATTTGAACAACCGAAGAATGCTTTACATCGTTGAAGAACATCTTAATTTATAAGGAGAATTGGGCATAGTCGTCAAATTCAATATTTCATCTTTGATCAACGGCTCTAATGAAACTTAGATATGCGAATCATTACTCAGATGAGCTGTCGAAATTTTGCCGCGTCACGCCTGAAGAGAAAACACATGAAATGTCATACGTCTGATCTTGATCTAACGCTCTAGATGCATTTCGTTAGTTTTAATCTCAACCGTTATAACTGATGAGTATTATGTGGCCTGCAAGCCAATCACATTTTCATCTTTTTTTTTATATTCATTGAAATAAACTTTTATTTATTGTCATTCTTGTGTGATGTTTGCAATGAAGTCCATGAACATAGGCAATGATCAATTGAATTATGATGAGATCATAATATAATGATTGCTGGTCTTTAAACATATGTTCTAAATATTCCTATTTGTGAGATATTTGAGAAGGACATCGAATTATCTGGAAAGAATAACGCTATATGATCTAACTCATATGATGAGTATGGCTGATCTTGTGGCCATTGGTGTTGAGACACCAAGTTTAGATAGGGGGTGCTCTTTAGAGAAAGAGTTCATTGAATTGATCCATTTGATCTAGAGACTGTGATCCCGCTAGAGGCCAACGCTTGAACTGAAGAACTCTTTCAAATGATCCATGTGCGTATAAATTTCTGACTCTGTCTCTAGATGATAGGACTCACCTAGTAATGGATGATAATGATCCATCTATTCTTAGCAGTGTCAACTATGTTGAATATTTTGACTCAACACCTTCCGCTGCAATCTCGCTGTTTTGGTCGAAAATCCTGAGAGGTTATCGAACCTTAGATCCCTAGCAATAACTCCTCGATGAAAGGCTGAGATTAAATTGATTTTAAAAATGATTCGATGACAAACTAGAGTTAAGTGATGGATCGACGATTACATTAAATCACCCGAGCAGGACGCTCCACACGGGCGCTACGTACTCACGCATATAAAAGTAGAAAATAGTCTCACACCCATCGTGCAATTCGATATCTATATAAGGTATGTAAATTTAATGTGATAGCATAAACCTTGGAAAAGAGTGCTTTTATCCTCACTAAATTACACAAGCACACACACTCACTCACGCACGCACACACACACACGCGCACACACATGCACACACATGCACTGCGCCACGTGACATGTTTATACGCTGGCCACGTGGTAATGCTCTTTCTCGCCGATGCCACATCAGCTGCCACATTGTCACACGATAAAAATCTTGATATTATGTTTAATTTAATATAAATCTAAATAAATTTATAAAAACAGAAAATCTCCAAAAATCCCTAAAAATGACATTCATAAATTTTTAAAATACAACTCAAATTAATCCAAATTTGTTTTGTTGGATCAAAATTAAATTATCTTATCATCTCTAAAAAGTCAAATTCAATAAATAAAAAGAGAATAAACTTTTTATGAAAAATACACTAATTTCTTTTAGAATTTAAAACTTGGAAAAATAAATGAATATATAGAAAGTATTTTCTCTTATTATGTAATATTAAAACCTAATTAAAATCTCAAATAAAAATAGGACTTTTATGTTTAAATATGCATTAATAATCATGTATTATCATGTATACTTAGCATGTTTGCACTTACCTATCTCTCTCAGAGGTAAGTGCTCCAACACACTTCATCCCATCTCCACCACAATTGTGGGACGATCACGAGCATGTCACCTCTACCATGCTATTTATATGGTTTAAAGCATAGCCCCAATGCATGGTTTTCTAAGTTCAATGATACATAGTATGTGCTGCAGTAAAGCGATGCAGCTATATCATCTTTCATTTGAGATGGATGAAAATGAACTTCTACATTCATTATCATTCTTGTGTGATGTTTGGTACAGTGAAGTCCATGAACATATACAATAATCAAAAGAATTATGATGAGATCATAATACGTTGATCGTTAGTCTTGAAAACATATGGCTCTAAATATTTCTATCTGTGGGACATTCGAGAAGGACATTGAATTATCTAAAAGAATAACACTATTTGGATCCGACCCATATGTGGGTGCTCTTTGGAGAAACAGCTTAACTGAATTGATCCATATAAATCCTTGAATGATATTATGCCAAACCGTCAATAAGGTTGGATTCACGACACATTTGTATATGTGGTCCTCTCTTGACTCGAGAGATACCAAATACAACTCGTGGATGGATGAAGCACTTGTTTTGACTATGACTTGCGATCCCTAGCCACGGGATCTCCAAAATATCAAAGATTGAATACGACATGAAAGTCCTCGTAGCTGTAAATTGAGTGGTTAAGATGAGATCATCCACCCCTGCGATAAATGAGGAGATTGACTCCAAGGAATGAGATGCAGCTAGATCCTTGCCCATGGTAGTGAAAATATTAGAGAAGTTATTCTAGACACTTTCTTATTCAAGATAAGTACTAAATTAAGTGATCGATCTCGGCTCTGACAATTGCATACCCTAAGTCATTCATGAGTCTTGCGAGATGTGATATG